>CADDXX010000011.1:16978-86212 GCA_902810485.1 Alauda arvensis | reverse complement strand
CTTTCTTCCAATCTTACAYCCATGTCTTCTGTGTTCTTGATCTAACATTTTCATATCAGGAAAAAAACTGTAGTTCWGTAGTTAGGTTTTTATGTTTTAAATTGGTTGCTTAAGTCTTACAGTTTTTAAAAAAATACARATCTCACTCTTGTGGGCATCCTCARCTGAGAAGCCTGATTTTGCTGATTTTTGAAGGTGAAACATAACTGGAAATTTACCTGAATTAAAATCACTGAATTTAGGGCTACGTAGAGGAGAGTCCCACTTTTTTTGACTTGCTTTCCTTCACAAAGACCCTGGGAACTTCTCTTGAAGCTATTMTCATTCATTTCTTTAGTATAAGTTTGATATTGGATGTATATAGGAGGGTGTGTTCCATCTTTCAGTGCAATATTCTGCCCTGATGTTAAATAATCCATTTTGATATGAAGGTTATGCCAGTCTGTTCCAGGAACTGCCACTGACCTTTTTTTTTCCTGACCTGAAATCTTATTTTGACAGGTTTCCTATAATATGACCTGTTAGTATTATCCTGTTTTCCTGCTATTACTGTCAAAGAAATTGTTGCTGACCAAATTTCTCTGAAACCCTCTAATGACAGAAAAAGCARGAACAGTATGTCATATGAAGCAGTCATGCAAAATTGTCATAAACATTTACTAACACTGACATAAAAATGGTGTGCTCATTCTCAGCAAAGTGATCATCAAGGATGTAAAAGTCAGTAGTATTTTGCCTAGCAAAAGGCTTATGTGAGAGAGAATTGTTATGAATATTTGGTCTCTCAAGAAAAGAGTGAACACAGGAAATTAATATCAAAATGTAAATCTAACAGGGCATTTTACTTTTGACGTTTCTTTACAAACAATTTTCCTTGCACTGATCGCTATTGAGCATCCTTGCACACAGTACACATAAAGAGAGAAAGGACTTGTTCAAGACCACAGAATTTGTCTACCCTCTTCATGTTGTCCACAATAATAGTTGTGGCAATAATTGTCAATAGTAATTGCGGTAGGTTTAATCTACCTTTCTTCCACGCCAAAAAAGAAGACATGGAAGGAAATGAGGCCCACATAGACTCCATCACAAGGTGACATGAGCTGATCAGCACCCACTAACTGGCATTGGTGCTCCATCAGGTAGAGATTTAGTTTCTTTTTCTATCTGTGGGATCACAGAACTTCTTTTCTGTGTATTCAGTTTTAAAAAACTGTATTCAATTTTAAAAAACCC
This sequence comes from Alauda arvensis, assembly GCA_902810485.1. Lineage (NCBI taxonomy): Eukaryota > Metazoa > Chordata > Aves > Passeriformes > Alaudidae > Alauda > Alauda arvensis. The sequence continues at coordinate 84,976 of CADDXX010000011.1, read as the reverse complement.
AACAAGCTGGGTTAATTAATTGTCTTCAGTATTCTTGCAAAGACTATCATCACCATCACAGAGTAGACTGGAAAAAAAACCCCAAAACTTCAGAAGGACGTTGTAAATATCAAAATGAAATCAAGTGCCAAGTCTTATTTGCAGAGATGGGAAAAAACCCCTAACATATGTACCCTTACCTAGTCTTAACTCCTAAATAAAAGTAAAGGAGTGTTAACTCCTACTAGGAAAATAAAAACCCTCAAAATGTTGATAGAATAGCCCTGATAAATCAAACAGGGCTATTCATTTTGCATTTGATTTCATTTACAAGTTGACACAGCAGGAATACATGACAGCACAATTTCTATACCTATGAAACTGAGAAAGATTGAAAGTGCATAACTGATTGATGGTTTACCATGATGTGTCTTGGGCATTAGTGTTCTTTTCAMTTTGTTTTCACAGTCTAACTTGGTTAGAACTGACTGTATCCTTTACTTTCTGTTCTTTTTGTTTGGGTTTGGTTTCTTTATTTTATCTACTCCACTCATATGAACAAATAGTCCAGTTTTTGTGACCACTTCTAGAGCCTAAAATTTCTAATCTCTGGACAGAGTGAAAAAAACCCCCCAGCTGTCTAAAATCTGTCTTATATGTTGGGGTTTGTATTCGAATGTTCTGTATTATGGATTTACCCAACTCCCCCATGTTCCCTTAGTTATGGTTCCTTCTGGGTTCGCCCCCCTGTCGATCACCTCCTTCCTCCTCCCATTGTCACTTGCCCCTCCCTGCACTCTCTCCTCATGTTGCTCGCCCTGCCTGTCACCCTGAAGCCCAGCCCTGACTTCCAGAAAGATCCTCAGAGAGCTGTGGATAATTGGGTCTATTGCCTGGACCCCTCCCCAAAACCCCTGTTAGTGGTCCCTTGTTACTGTCAGTTATGCCATTGCATGTTTTCATTGGATGCTTATGTCATATGTAAGCCAGTGTCAGGAGCTCCTTGGGGCTTCTGAGGGCTGGCATTCATAGAATAAAGTTCTGTTTAGCCCCCCTCCGGAGTCCCTCCTTATCAACACAGCTACTGTAGCAAAAGAGACTTCTCAGGGCCTGGAGAAGGTCTCCGGACCTGCATTGATAAAGCAGCAGCTGCAAGCAGCTAGCCAAGGCCTTGAAAACTCAGACTGCTACACTTACACTTTTTTTTTTTTATTCTCAGCCATTTTGTTTTTTAACTTTGACTCTATTTGGTTATTTAAAGTAAGTATGCGAACTTGGTGATAACAATACTTGCTACACAGTTAGGACTAGTATATTTGAATATATATAGTATGTAAAAGATATTGGATCATTAGCATTTCTACTCTGGTATTTCATGAAGATAACAGGATATTGGATGGGCAGATAGAKAAAAAGGTGAGAAAACAAGTTGATTCAAAGCATATTTCCTAACTTGTTCTGTTTACACCTACATTGCACATTTTTGTGATAACTRTACCTTAAAATAAACATACCCACTGAGTCAAGGGTAGACATGAGGAACCAACCTGTCACTGTCAAGGCAGTCATGACACGAGGCAGAGACTACAGGCAGTCTCCCATTATTGCTAGCTGGTGGCTCACCTAATTCCAGGTGTCTTGATAGGAGAAAATCAGGTCTGGACCTCCCTGTGGCTTTCACCGGCCACTCTCAGCTACACCAACGCCACCTCCCCCACTACATCCCAGTGGGTCACTGTGGTAGYCAAGATGGTCAAAACACACAAACTACTTCCTTAAAAACTTCTAGGGGCTCCAAGTATTAGGACTTTATTATCTATAAATCTTTCATATCAATCAGAAGGCTTCAGGCACCAACACCTTGTTATTTAACAGTCACTATCCTATTTCCCAAAGGCAGCTCCAAGCAGCCCTCAGAGTCTGTCCATTTATGCCAGCAGCCAGTCAGTGAGTTCTCCTTCTTCTGTCTTCCTTCTGACAGCACCAGCTCACTCCAGCCTGGCCCTGGTTCAGCCCCTGTCCTTGTCAGTTCCTGGTGCAAAGTCTTACCTTATCWGTCCCTTGCACCACCTCCTGTCCCTGGGTCTTCACAGCACAGCAGCAGACTCCAACTGAGCTGCAACTACAACCCCAACCAAAGCCCTCCCAGCCAGCTCACTCTTTATCACACCCATAGCTGGGAGAGCAAGGCTGTTCCCACTCTAGGACAATTAACACAGCTGCAATACATCAGAGGCAAAATTACCTTTAGTACCAACTCTTTGTTTCCCCACACTCTTTACCTATCTTACTACACCAACTCTGGTTTTGATTCATCCTGTTTATAGAGTGCTACTGTTGTACAACCAACTGCTGATGAATGTTCTCTCTCCCATCTTCTTTGGGTTTTCTCATTGATCTCATCAGTAGCTGAGATGAGATGTTACTCCATTAGCAGAAACAATTCAAGTTAGACCAATTCTCAAATACAATGCATCTTTTAAAATCAAAATGCCTTTTCTCTGAAAAGTCACAGTGYGTGTAAGATAAGCACTTTATTAGCMGCTAGAGRAAAGTTAGTAAGTAAACTATAACAGCTCTGAAAACTATGGCAGAAGATCAATGCTTATGTGGATATTGGCAAAATCTAGGTAAAAGAATAATCAGCTGGACATATACAGTCTAATTAAAAACCCAAGAGAGTTACATGCAAGACTTTAGTGGCACAGTGAGGAAATCCAAGCCAAGAACTGTGCAGGTATACTATTTAAACTCCACACATTGCTCTGATAATGAATGAACTTCAAGTGCCTATTTTATGGACTAAGCAATTTGCTAACTAAATTTGCACCTGATGATATATGTGTGACAGATGGTAACCCATAGGACATAAATGGTGTCCTATATAAGGAACTGCTTTAATTTTGAAAGTGATGTTGAGCCTGTGGCCTCTAATTTGAGCCAAACCAGTGGTCACCAGACCCATGCTGACTTTGTGATTATTAAGGACAGCTACCAGCTACAGCAAGATGCAGGATGTATACAGCAATACATCCAGGAGATACCTGCGAGGGAGCAGGTGCTCCTGTTGTTTCAGGCCATTACTTCCCAATGACACTACATTTTTCCCACATTRCCCACTGCAGTTTTAGACAAGAGCACAGCAGATGCTGTGACACTGCATCATGTGCAGGAGAAGCCATGCTTATGCCAGTAATTAACCYATAGCCTCCTGTGAAATACACCACTTACCCTTGTCGGACAACGAGGTTGCATAGAAAGAAAAGCAGACTGTCCATGAGAATCAGAAGTATGTCTTCYCCAAAATGCTCCAAGATGTCCTGGAGAAAAAGAAATCAAACCAAGCATCATGGGACAATATCTTGGTTAACTGTATGTCAAAATGTGTTGCAAATTGCATTCTCCCATCACTGGATAATTCCCATCTTAGCAATAGTGGTTTATCTTCTTCTTTTTAATTTCAAGGATCCATTTCATCTTTTCTGGTATTTTGAATCAGGAAATGATAATTGGAWAAGACAAATTTCTTTAAAAAATGAAGTTGAGGAATTCCAACTCAGTCATGGGTTGACATTGCATTCACAAATTCAGTCCAGTGTATATGTAAGAATGGACTGATAATCTGTTTTATTACATATATCTGCATAGATAAAAGTTACTCAGAAGTATTTAATGTATTAATCTATTAAATAATGAGAGTGTGTTTGTTCTCACTAAATTTTATAGATTACCAAAACAATTGGCATTGCATTTTTAAATTTTAAAGAAGTCTAGAAAAATACAAGTATTTTCACTTTAGTTAAAATGAGACACATCTACTGCACAATTCCCCCAAACTTATTAAATTTCTGTTCTGGGTTTCATTCTATTAATATCATCAACACAATCTGCAAACATTGCAGGTAGCTACTTTTTAAACTGCAAAATAATATTTTTCTAGATCAAAACCTYCTTCTCTGCAGCAATGACACAAATATTTTTTCTGGTAACTGTCTTTATGTTATAAATTCTGTGAATCTYTGATCCAAATAAACAATTTCTCCTGGAATTTTATTTTGCTAATTAATGTTCCCATAACTTTCATGATRGGTAATTTACAGCTAYCTGTTTTTGAKAGAGTCTATGACTGGGGGAGGATTAACACAAAATTAAACACCTATTTTATGTGCTATTCATCCTCACCGATTACTCGCTTGCCACTGGGAAAGTAAGGTTCATAGCAGACAAATATAAAGGTATGTTTTATTTCCCTTCTTTCAGTCCTCCAAGMACATGATTCTCTTCTTCACTTCTGTAGGTTGCTCAGCTAACCTCCATCACATGGTGAGAAAGTGCTTATCAGTGTAGAACATGCACGAGGAATTATGTGGGCATAGCATCCAGGAACCAGTGGAAAATGACAGAGCTCGCACGATGCCACAATACACTAGGATTTAACACTAGGTTCAGTAAAAAAGTGTGAAAAGACCCCTAAAATGACCTTAATTAGAAAAATTGGGGGATATCTTTCTGAAGGTTATAGATYTGCCTACATAAAGGAAGGAAAATCAGAAAAACAATTTCCATAATACAATGAACCATGAGCAAATGCAGTTTTATGTTTGTGAAATTGAATCAAACAAATATTGAGGATTTTAAAAAATGGTACAGGTTGATGTTATCAAAAGATGAGTATTTTACTCTCTTATTCACACTGGGAAAGGAAGAGGAATAAAAAAATTAAAATTTATTCTGAAAAATAACAGTAACGTGAAGATTATGGTTTTGACAAGAAAATTAATTCATGAAAATTCCAGAGGAACTGTGGTAAAACCTTTCTTTAATATCATAGTTGTAAAGGAATTGAATGTGTAGTAGATTTTTTAATTTATTTTTCATCCATACCACTATAGTATGTAAAAACTTTTCTACTCTTCACAGAATAATTCTTCCAAAAAATGTGTTGAAGTGGAGAACTGTAATCATTCATTTTGTGTGTGATTACAATTTTTTTACTGAGGTTCATAATGAACTTTTTGTGGCATAATTCTTTTGTGCTCTAAGACTCAATTGAGTGATTTTCCACRTTGCATACAAATAAAGGAAGTCTACATTAAAAATATTGAACAACTATTTCCTTGGGGAATACATTAAAAAATGCCATTTACTGTAACAAAACAACTACTTCTCTATTTTGTACATTTCTTAGGTCATCAAATATAAAATGAAGTTATCTTAGTTTTGAGTCCATTATTTTAAATGATACATATTTTCAGCTACAATGCATTTTGTACATTTGAATATGTTTGTGTTTAAATTAAATTTGTAACACTGCTTATGCCTTCAACAACTTTATTTGAATTCAGTGAATTCACATCAAAATAGATTTCTATCTGAATGTAATTACATAAAGAAAATATTTTTCCACAGTGTTTTAGGCATAAGAGTGGATGTAGCACTTTCAATTTCTTGWAACTTCAGAAATGGAAGATTTGAACATAGAATTTAAAACTATTTCTTATTACAAGACTCATAAAGAATATTTATTCTTGCAGTATCAGCAACTCCATAACATACAGCAATATAATTTTTAATCTTTCAGTAAGTCTTATATTTTTCTTAAAAGTGCACGTGGTCTAATTTATTTAGAGAGAATTTGATCATTTTGTTCATAGAATTCAAAATATGAATCAGACACCTGAAACATAGAGTATGATGCTGAATTGAATATCTTGTCTCCTTATGATTTACCAGTATCTGTTTCTAGAGGATGTATAATTTATGTTCAACTAATTACCCACCAAATCCTCTGTGAAGCACATCAATCAATTAATGAACAACACTGCAAACATTAGTAAATATGAGTTGCCTTCTTAATCTCAATACTGAAGCAGAGAAAACTTTTTCAAACTTCTTTAAAAAAGGCAAAATAGTATTCACTAAGTATCTTCAGGAATTTAGTACACTTCAGGATATTAGTACACTTCAGGAATACTTTAATTCCTTTAGTTTTATAAAGATGGTAGGTAATATTCAATTTTGTRCTCTTGTTTGAATTCAGTTTTCAAATCCTTTTTGGCAGGTGTGCAGAAGTGTAATATGAACTCTAAAACCAAATAACAAGTTTTGTACATTTTTCTCTCCCAAAATGGGGCTATGGGTGGTGGGAGCCAGCTCTACTGCAGTGTGGGGGTGACATGTGACAGTGGGAGCCATCTGCCCATTGACGTCTCTATGCCTGTCTGGCTTCCCCAAGGCTGTGTCTGGCCCTGGGTCCCAGCACTGGGCCTGCCCTACTCTCCCTCTTTGGGAGCYGTGGGACCATGTCCCATCTCTGTGATGTCCTTCTCCTGCCAGATGTGCCATGACCCACGGCTGCTGGCTCACCTCCCTGCTCCCAGGCACATGCAGCCCAGCAGGATTTTGAGTCCTACAGTGATCAGGTGAGTGTGATCATGTATGATGATCCATCTGCGATCACCCACTGAAACACAGTAAATTGCAGAGCATGCCTGATCTGTGAAGTGCCTTCTATTAACTCAAAACACCCTGAAGAAGTCTGAGCCCTTTGATTACAATGTATTTCTTACGTTTCAGTTAATCCTAATGCAATCTCAGTGCTGTATTGAAAATAATGAGTCATGCACCAGATAGATATTCCCCTTCCATTATGCAACAATGAACTATTACCAAAAGTATGTTAACATTTCTATGGATTGAGACATCAGTGATAATAGGGAACAAGACATTCTTTTCAACACATTCTGTAACTCAATAGTATATTTTTCAATTGAAATAAAGGGCAATACATTATCTGAAATAAGAGAGCTTTTACATATTATATAACAATGATTCTCACAAAGAAGCAGTGCCTGATTTGCTGGCACAATTAATTGATCTATATGAACRTCTACYGATAATATTGTGCTTTTGYAAAAGCTACTTCAATTTCTTCTGTAATTCACATTTTTTTAGAAGTGACTTAGAAGCTATTTTCTTAGAAATCCTGATGGAATTCTTTTATGTTGGCCTCCATTTGCTTTCTGTCTTTTTTGACTATGAGTCACTGAAAATTTTCTCCTGAGAGAAAAAAGGACAAAAATCCATGTCTAGTTATASAGATTCTATTTCCATCAGTTCATGAGAAACAATTTCTCTATTAATTCCATGAAACTTAAGTACTTATGTCTAGATTTGTAGAAGGGATGTTACTGTTGGAAACATGTGACAATAAAATTCCTCTGTGGATACAATTCAGTGCAAAATAAGCTGTACCTTGATGGTGCTTTATGCAGTCATCATGCCAGCACTCCAACTCACACTAGGCAAGAGCTCTGTTTCATACATCAGAGCTTCACAATCACTATAGAAATTAGCTTCACATAAGCAAGGGCTAATTGCTGAGAAGAATTTTCCTTCTCAATAAAATATAAGCATTCTTTCAAATCTGGAAATTTTCTTTCTTTCTTTCCATATTTTTTGTATAGGCATTCTGAGGAAACACAGCAGAAAAGTAGTGTTTATTCCTTTCATAGGTACCGGAAATGTTCATAAACTGCTTTGCCACAACCAGCAGGCTCTATAACCTTAATTTTCAGTGTCTCAATGAACAGAAATTCATCAAATTGCTCATTTCTCCAAGTAGTGACAACTGTAGTGCCAACAGTCATCCCTAGATAATGTCAAAATATTGAAGAAATAAATTACACCAGTAAGCAAACAGTAAGGTTTGAAGATCATATGCCCTGTGCAGCATTTTTAAAAGAAATCACTATTCYTTTTCCCTTCAAAAACATGGTGTTCACATTTACTATTTTTTTTGCTTACATCTGTCAAAAGCTCAATAGTTTCTAAGGAGAATTTARTAACTGAAAAGAGGATAATATTACCCATTTATTAATAACAGGGGAGGRTAGTAAAATAATATGTTCAAGACAGACTGCAGCTTAGCAAAGCAGGTACCACCACTGAGTGCCAGCTCTSTGAGACACCAATGCCAATTTGTGGGAGGTAGATTTTCAGTAGCAGCATCTGGCTTTTTGGCAGACTCTCCAGACTGTTTCACTGACAGTTTTTCTTCCTTCTAARTTGGTCACTTGGCTATGGCATTTGCTGGGTGAGTAGTCTGCTTTGTTCCAAAAAGCACCGTTTATATCACCTCTTCTCCTGAGTCTTAGCTCTTCTAGTGTGATTTTTCCCTGCATACCTGYTTGATAGCAACTTAGTCTGTGAGTATTACTGCTGGTATCAGCGGGATTAGTCAGGGAGTTGTCCTGAAGAGATTTGTCAGCATAGTGCCATCATTCCAGAAAACCGTTTTTATAAAAGCAGAGATTAYATCAACTAAAGGGTTCTTTACAGGTAGAGCTGTAGTGGATGAAGGGTTATTTTCCCAAATGAAAGAAAATTCTRTATCAACCACAGGGTTTGACATACAAAGTTTGACATAGTTTTTGTATTTGTGTTTTGGCTTGATTTTGCTCTTTTTTTTTTTTTTTTGCACTTGGACTTGCACCTCTGGTATAGCATTTTCCAGCGTAAATTTATTGCTTCAGGGTTTCTACTAGCACACCCAAGAATCCAAACAGGTGCAGTTAAAAATAGTTTAAAACAGAGAATAACACACAATTTAAGGAAACAAAGAAAATCCTGTTTTAAAGGAACCACTTCTTCACAGAAGAATAAGAGCATACTATACAATATAGAAAAATTTCTGTTGAATATCCCTGTCAACAATAAAGAGATACAAGAAGTACTTAGATTCTGTTATTTTGAGCTTCTGGTGGACATTTCTCCAACTTCCAAAAAACAAACTATTTCCAAAATAGTGAAATTTTATTATTTATTTTTAGTCTGCATTTAATATTAAAGATATCCTTTTCTAGATAAAACAGAAGAAATATTTTAGAAGAAACATATTTTTTTAAAGCTTGGCATTATTTTTATTTGTTGAACTACTATTTCCAGATGTTTAAGAATGTTTTTTGTCAATCTMATAAAAAATTGCTTGCAAAAATATTTTACAAGTGCATTAAAGATGTGAGCTATTAAAGGACCTGGTTCCTAGAGAGTACTGGGCCAGCTTGTCTGGACTGTACRTTTGACAAGACAAGTTGGATCAGATGATTCTTTGGGGTCCCTTCTGAACTGGTATTCTCTGATTCTATGGTTTTCCATAACAGTGCATCCATTAAATGTGTGTTGTCATATTTTAGCTCTTGGCACTGYTTGTGAAAAAACAATCGGGATAATGATAACTGTAATTTGTAAGAGAAGGATTTTTTTCCACTTTTATGTTTACACCTGTAAATTATATCACTATTTCCCCTAATACTATTCTCAAAAAGTTATTCTTGAGATCTCTCACATACTGATTCTAGTAATGTCATTAGATTAGCAGAATGTTAAAATTTATATTGGTTCTGTTTTAAAATGCTAATTTGYACACAGTCTCAGCTCCACCATTATAAATAGGTGTTAAGATGCTCTGAAAAACAGCATTTTAAAATGCATGCCAAATCATTACGTATTCCAACACAAAATAATTTTAAAAACCAAAGAAATTCAACCAATTTTTAATCTTTACAGTTTTAATATATCATTATTATTAAAATATAAAATATATTCTTAAAAATCTATAGTACTTTAAATTCTAGGGGCTTTTTTCTGTAGCACAGGAAGACAAGACAGTTTTGCCACYTCACAAATGATAACAATGTCTATCTCTGTAGTGCCTTAGGGCTCTTTCTTCAAGCAACTAATTTATGCAATTGCAGATTAGAAATACTTTATTCTTTTTATAATGACTGACAAGCTGTGGACTTTATTCTGCAGAATATATTATAAAATCCTGTGCTGTGAAAGGAAATAGTGAAAATTTGATACTAACATACTTTATATATTTATTTARAAATATAAGTTACTCATGAAAAGAGTAATTTTTGACATTAAAAAGGGGRCTTATTCTCAATTTATTGTTGTCAATCTTATACTGATGAATGGATGTCAACTCTTTCAAATCAGTGCTGGAATGGAAATTGACAGAAAATATGCCTAGGAAAGYGTAATTTCAACTTAAGAGCATAAACAGTGACAGAGATGTCTGTTTAAATATCTTGTAAATCTACACTTAAAAGYAAGGACAAAGATTTCCACCAAGGATAAAAATCCCACCAAAAGAGAACATGCTTATAGATCATAATACTTGAGCAGGGGTACATATTAGTGGATAAAAAAACCRAAAAAACCAAAACAGAACAGTTTTCTGGAAAAATAAATCTGTCATGTATAAACAGTTAGCATTGTGGATGAGGTTTTTTAGTCTCTCTATAACTAAATAATTCTGATGATTTTCTGGGAGATAGGCAAAACAAATTAAACATAATCTGCATTCAGTGATTTTCAGGTAGACAAGAGTATTCATCTGTGACTGCCCAACTTGACATTCAAGAAGACAGGGAAATAGAAGCTTCACTCTTGTTTGGGATTTTACTTGTTGAAATCATGAACAATAATGGAGAACAACAGAAGACAATGAAATTGAGGACCAAAGTATATATTATTATTTTTAGGAGGACCAAAATACTCCAAAGATATTAAGACTCTGTGTTCCACTGTATGTGATTCTTAGTTAGCCACACAAAGCCTTATAGATCTGCTTCTTATTGATCTGCATTCCCAAATGAAAGGTTCTTGGGTAGGAATTCCTACTTCTTTGAGTAGATAGGCAAAATATATATTGAACTGAATTCACAGGCCTATGACATTTTAAATTAAAATATATAGATATAAATATAAAYATATYKATTAGATATAGATATAGATTAGATATAGATAAAATGAAAAGAAATAAAAGTCTTAATTATTGTGTCAGTTTGCATGACAAAGCCATTACATCTGGGATTTACCAAATGGTAGGCTATTTCTTGAGCCACCTTAAAATATTGTCCATGATACTTAAATATTCCAGTAAAGTTTATAAAAATTTTATCTACTCCTAAAATTACTTTACCAGTTCAAACAGAGTTTAGATCAGAATACAGGACATTTTTTTCATGGAGGAGGTATTTAAAAGTGGAAAGAAGTGAGCAGAGTCAGACAATCATATACTCCTGGAGGAATCACATGGTACAACTTGAAGAGAACTTGTCCTTGTGGTTGGAGACAAGGTTACAGATGCCACCACCATGTCTGCCCAGTTTTCCTGTCAGTTTTCAGTCATGAAAACCCTAGAAGTTAAACGTAACACTGCCGATATTGTATAATTTAACCACTTTGTTTATAATCTCAGAAAAATAGTGGAAAGGGAGTACATGTGCAAGAGGGATCACAGTCCCGTGGGGCTCTCAAACTTTTTCCCATTTACAGCAAGTAGCAATTCAGGAGAAGGATTCATGGCAAGCTACAAACCTTTCAAAAATTAGGTTGATTCAAAAACTCCTCACACTACTGCCTAATGAAATACTGGTCAGTGTGCTAACCATGTCACAGGATCTACTAAGCAAGAATATCCTACAGTCACTTCACCACACTCTCCCATGGTCATAACAACTGGGTTAAAACAGTTTGTGTAATACCTCTCCAGCCCTCCTCAGCTCTGCAAGAAAGCACATCTTCTAGATGCTCACTGAGATGTATTCCTGAGTCCTCCACATTTCAGACATTTAAACCAGAATAACCTTTTCCTCACATCTGAAAGTTTAAAGCATTCACCTCAGGCCATATGAAGCAATTGAAGTCATATTGTTACGCCAGCTCATGCAAATGTTGGAATTGGAACAGTTGTCCAGTGAGAAGATAAAATATCAGAAAACTTCCATATTTTCATTATTTGCAAAGACTTTTTCAAAGCCCAGATTTTTCTCATTTTACATTAAACTGGATAGATTTTAAGATATGAATAAGATTGCATTAGGAATCTTCAACAGAAGAATCTGCATTGCTTACAGCAACAAAGTACTTTATTCACCATCGATCATATCACTAGTTGCACGCCTTTTTCATTAATTTCATTAAACWTCTCTAATTGAGTTTATAAATTGGCTAAAGGTATTTCCTTTGAGCTGAAAATTGATGTGAATTCAATAAAAATAATAAAACACTAGTTTRCTTGCATACTTTTTTCCTAATAATGAGCTGTAGTATCCCCAAACCAATAGAAATTTTAGAACTTATCAATCATGACCTTATAATATTATTACACATTGTTGCTGAGATTCAAATCTGCAGTTTGGAGGACAGGATTTCTTAGACAACAAAAAAGTTAAGAGATATGAAGTTCTCGGATTAGGACTGGAAATGTTGAGAAGAAGCTAGGAGAATTTGAGATGAGGAGCTTTGTTAAAATTGACTTTTCCATCCCTAGACCATATAAATCCTGTTGATCAATGCTGAAAAGACAAGCTGACAAGTTTGAAAACGCATTAAAAACTCACCTTTCATTTGCCTGCTCTGACTATGTCGATGAGCCATCACCTCATAGTGAAATTTATATGTCCTAAAGACAGCTATTTTCTTCTTTTTTATGGTAAGAAAATAGAAATGGTATTTCAAGGTCTAAGCAGTTTTAAATGATAGTTAGAATTACTTTTCAATTTAAAGTCTTATCAGAGCTAAGGAATGGAATAAATAGATTTATTTTAAATTGCTTCAGAGAAGATTAAGAAGTACTTTCATGAATTACTTTGCTGTTCTGCATTGTCAAAACAAAGAAGGTAGTCCTAGCATTAATGACTTTGAGAGACATTTTTTAGTAACTCACAGTAGCACTGAGTTTATATTTCAAATTCCTAAAACTATCAGAGAAAATATTTAGGTYTACTCCATTCGGGAAGCCATGGTCTTTCTGCAGTTTGGGTTTATGCACTAATGCAACAAATAATAAAATGTAATTGGAAGTAAATTGCTATTTATGATTTGTTTGCAACCAATATAATCTAGAAATTCCACTTGAAGGAAGAGATTACTGCATAGTAATTGTAATAGCATTCTAGGAGGCTCGACTCAGGATGCTTTAGATAATTCAATGCATGAGAAATCCCGGTATCACAGTTTTTCTGAGAAACAAGTTTATGGACTGGATCTCATAGGTCTTCTGGTTCTTCATTTTTCTTTCTCCCTTGGATTTAAAGCTATGCTCACAGGAGTGCACTTTTGTGCAAAAATTATTTCTCCTCCCTATCTGCACCTCTTCTCCTAAAGCAGTTCTTCTACGCATGTCAACTTCTCAGACTGACTTGCTGCAGCAGTGATAAAGCAAATGTTTCAASCCAAGGTGTCTTACTATTCCTTTTAGTTTCCCTTCACAGTTTAGGAACAGATACATCCTGAATGTTGCTGCCAGGATCAGTAACACCCATTAGATATAATATTTCATGTCRCAAGAAATGATTGCAAAGGATTTTGCTCTGCTTCACTTGCTCTGAATTCTGAATGACCTACATCCCTTTTACTCAGCTATCAAAAAAAGAGACTGTCTTAATGAGGAAATGCCATTTTGTATTTTTTTCTCTCCTTCTCCTTGAAAAAAAAAATCTATAAAAGTGATCTTCTAAACATCTGCTGTGTGATCATTAATGGTTGATCTGCATGCTTATGAATCTAGTATCTGCCAAATTTACCCCTCTGTGTAGGCATGGTTGGTAGTTTTAACTGCAATGTTTTTTGTCAAAGGTGAAACAGGCAAATTAAAAGCCTCTGAGATGCAAGGTGTGCCAAAGAATGCCACTGTAGAATTGTATTCATAAGCAAATTTGCCTTATATATCATAATACATTTCAGACASAGCATGAGCCACCTGAAATTGTAAGAGTTTCCTATTGGCAGAAGAGGAAGGATAATTCAACATTTGCATGTTTCCTGTCCAAAACTGAACCTGCATTTTCAACAGTTTTTATGAAACTTCATAAAGCATATCACTGTAATATAGTTGCTACTGTCATGCATTTGAAGAACAAATGAACATCCGAAGTTTTATATCTACTTTGTTCACTGCTAATCCCTCAATTTTGTTAGCCTTACTTTAGGTTTTCCCTTAGATAAAAGTACAAGAAAATCCAGGATAATTATAATTAAATGATTGGGATATAGCTTTGCTTCCACTGTTAAGGTGGGAAGTGTATTTCAATAGCTTATATTCCCATCTGCTTGTATTTGCCCAGAAAAAAAAAAAAAAAGAAAAAGAAAAACAAACAAAGCAAACAAGCAAAAAACCTAAAATAAAAAACTGGCTTCTGAGTATAAATCACTCTTATTTCACGGATTTCAACCCAGCTGTGTCAGTTTATATCTGCTGAATGTTGGCCCAGTTTATTAATAGTTCACACGGAGTGAGTTCTGCCCCTAATTAGTATTTTGATCTGGAAAAAAACCCCATAACTTTTCCTTCATGTGGTTAGTCTTTTTCTCTTCCTTTCAGACCATTTAAAATTATCTGCAACATGAAGAGAAAATTAAAAATAACCTGAGTTTTCTTTTTATTAAGCATATATGAAAAAATAAGTGAGCAATTTATGCAGCTTTCAATATGACAAGCTTTAAAAACTGTCTGTAGCTGTAGAGGGATACAGATGGTTGCATATTAACTTTTTTTATGGAAACCTATGGCCTAAAGTTCCAGGTTGAATAATAATTTTTATATCTGAAATGACAGAACAAACAAAACTTATGCAGTATAATAACTTCAGAAAAATACATGGGGATTGCAAACTCTTTATCCATTCTGATTTGAAAATTWATGAGATAATTCTGCTGTTTTCTGCTCTATGTAGTTATTAAATATGTAAAAARCAGTACTTTAAAAACACTAATGGGTGAAAAGAAAAAAAGAGAAAGGATTGTCTTCTACCTGAGAAAAGCAGGAATACCAAAGTAGAGCTGCATTTTCTGATCATATTAAGTTTATCAGTACTAAGGGAACTACAACCCCCATATTAATACATCAGGTGGAGTAGTCTGTCACCTAGGAAATTCTTCTAGGAATTTTAGAACAAAATCCTGGCCAGAATTTATATCTGTGCTGCCAAATTCCGAAGTGATACATAAAAGTATTTCATATTACACTAGCCAGGTAGAAGACAGAGTGAAGGACTACTAGCCAATTCAGTACAGAAGTAAAATATGCAGAATACAACTCATGAATCACTGAAGATTTGTGCTATAATACTGGAAATTCATCAGAGGGAGTCTAATGAATGATCTATAAACACATCACTGAGAAAAAAAGTGATACTTAAGTAGCTTGGCTTCACCATTCAACTTTTGAGACTGCTAAACTAGATGCACTTTTTCCTGGTTGTGTTTTCTTGCTTTTGACAGAAATTCAGAATGCACTGCACTTGARCAAAGTACAGTGATGTTAATTATAAAACAAACTCAGTAAGAGTTCTTTGTGAATATAACACACTGCAGTGAAGACAGGAGTAAGTTGTTTCTCTTAAGGTAATCTCTTTTATTGCTGTTTGGACTATACCAATTGAAGTGTAAGTCTGTGCGTGTACCTAAGAATGAGACTTCATTTTCAAGATAATATARCAATGTCTATCTACTTAAATCTCATTCCAGTTTTATATTCATTGCTTCCTTAGAGGGCATCTCTCARTTTTGCCTGGGGAGTTTAAAGGAGTGTATGAATTATGTTAAAGTAGAGGTAAACCTAAGTTGTACACAATCRTGGAGCTAGGGACGAATGTAAATTATGATGCTTGTGTTCACATTTACTTGCTAGCCTTTCTTGCCAAAGTATCAGCATAAATTTCTACTGYATTTTGGTATTTACTCTTTTAAATAAATGTTCAGTTTGAAGAAAATATGCTAAGTGATAGATGTTTTTCATTTTTTGTAATAGAAGAAATGTGGCAGTGGGATATTTTACAAGATACAGATGAAAAGCAGTAAGATTTTATTGAAATATAATGGTTGGTATTTATGGTTGGTAGGAATTAGAATCTTATTTGTATCTTTTCATTTTATTGTCTTTGTGTCCTATATACAATACAACTATATATTAATTTTTTGAGTGAGAATGTAATCTGCTATGGTTTCTTTGGCATCATTTTTGAACACTGAGATGGTAAGAAGCAGTTAGCTCTTCTCACATCTTGCTTCTGAAAAAAAAAAGTTCATACATTCAAAATATTTTTTCTTATATAGTTTAYATAGTATATAAAGTTTCTTATATTAAGCTGTATTTCTGATACATGGAAATGTACACAAAGACATAGATCTGCTATTCTAATCCACTTAATCACTATTAATTTAAATAATAAAATTAATAGTGATTAAGTGGATTAGAATAGCAGATCTAGTAGTAATAATAGGAGACATTCTGCTCTACAAAGGAATGTCAGAATATATTAAGAGATTGTTCTATTTATTTGTCCAAGGAGTCAGCAAAACAATTGTTACTGCAGCATGTGTGGCATCAGGGACTTCATCAAAATGATGCTGCTTCTGCTGTTAATTTATGCTGATCAAGGTAATGAAAAGTACTGAAGGTAGAAAAGTGCTGAAGAATCATAAGCATCTTTTCYAATGCAGATGATATTTAAATGAAGAAAACGAAGGAAAATTAGGAAAGCCAGCACATTTAGTTCCTTCACTGCACTTCGATATTCAAAACTCACAAGGTAATGAGGCCAAACCAAAAACTGTCAAAGAAATTACACTGAACAAAACAAAAGAATTGAATGACGAAGGATGCTCGTTTCCAGTGAGAAACTGAGTTTCTGCTTGAAACTCAGTGGAAGCAGGAACTAATAGAAAAAAATCATTCACAGTGTATAACTTGAACTAACAGGACACAGTTCTGCTGTTCAAATTGACACAGTAAAAGAACAGCAGAAATCTATATATCATTGCTCCTAACTAACAAAATCTGACCATTTGAATGGTCATACCCTGCATTTGTTGAGTGTTCATGGGGACTATCATGTACACTGGTCTTTCTGATCTGAGCAAAATTTGTAGCCATTTCCCCTGCTCGGGTGCAACATTACTGAAGGAAAAGAACCAAATACAGTTGCCAAAAATGCCACTGGACATAAATGATTTTTGGTTCCATACCTACCATTCCYAACAGAGTGTGATAGCTACATGTTTTATACCTGCAAGCAAATCTGAACAAATACAATCATTAAGTAYCATTCTGTTATTGAACTGGTAGAGTTCTCTGTAGATCCCATCTGATATAAAGATAATGCAGAAATGAGTTACATCACAARTGCAGGAATGAGTGGCAGGAAGTGGTCATGGAGTACAGAGGGAGATTGAGACCACCAAAGACCCCAGAAGCCCTTCAACCCATTTCTAGAAAGGTCTGAAAGAACAGACTGCAAATAAAAACTTATTTACATAGAAACCTGCCCACAAAAAAGGTACACCCTCCCAGGCCTGGATGGTACCCCCCAGAGTCTGGGCATCTCGTCAGCTGGACTGATGCAGGTGGACCAATGCTTAGCAGCCAAATTAAAGGTTGAAACCAGGACCCATACCCCCTCAGCTGGATTTACATTGGAACCAGGACTGGTAATCACTTTCTCATTTTCCTCTCTTTTTCTCTGACTTTGTTTTCCTTTTTTTTTTCCCTTTAATTTATTTCTACCTCTTAATTTCTTTCTTCCCTTTCACTCTACCCCTTTATCCAAAACCTACTTCCATGTGATTATATAATTGGTCAGGAACTAYKATATCAATTTCCATGCAGTTTTYTGATTATTTGCAGACCCTCTGACTTTTGCAGTTTCTTTTGACAAATGCTCATTTATGAGTCTTAGGTACTTTAGGTTATCACAGAGGATAGGCTAACTTTAATGAAAGTATAATTTCCCTACCCTTTTTTCATGAAAAACCCTAGATTTGTTCTAATATTGTTTACTAAATTTCTTTCTTCAAATTTCTGCACTCACAGTCAATGAATAGCTACGGAATCACTTTGAAATATTAAAAAAAAAAAAAAGTTATCATGGAGTTATGCATCAAGTTGTTTGTTATTTTGCTAAAAAGACACATGTAATCCATCCCCTCCATAACTAAAGGTGCTGAAGTATTTACTGGAMCCAATAGAAGGGATTTCCATGAAAGTTACTCCAGCTCATTTTCAATTTGATAAAACCATCTTAAGTGATAGAAGTATTATTTTGACAGAAACAAGGGCAGAAARGGTAGAATGGAGTCCAGGTGACCTGGAGTACTCACAGAAATGTCGTATTGTAACTGACCTTTCTTAGGTATTAAAAAAGTAGGGGACCTACAATTTTTTTCTTCCGACAGAAGTGCATGTAAAATTGCTGATAGTGACATTTGTAGGATAAGTGCATTTGGCAGTGAATTTTGGAAAGAGTGTTTCATTAAAGTTTAATGAGCACTGTGCAGGAAGACTGCAAATACTGCTCTATRCTAATGTGTCACTGTAAAATTTGTCATGTGACAGACATCTCAAAGATAATGATGCTGAGAGATAATGCTTCTTTCCGTCTTTTTTTTTCTTTTGCTCTTAAAATCTGGGGGCTAGATAAAGAAATCCCACTCTGTTTCCCCACTGCTTTTTCAGTGCAATTTTCATTACGATAATCAAGGGAAWGATATTCATACTTTTATAAACCCTCCTTATCCTGTTAATAACCTCCAATTCTTACAGCACTGGATGATGTATCTGTCTGCTAGATACTAGTATAGCTGAYGCTTGATGTAGCCAGCAATGTATTGCATTGTCACTGGAAGAGATTCATGCCATGAAAGTGTAAAAATGACATCCACAGGTCCCTTGTGTTTGCATTAAATTGAACCGGACAATTCTTGAMAATCGATAGAAAGCTATGTTGGGAGTTCTGCATGTATTTTTGGAATTTGCTTTATAAGCTTTTGCTATTATTCAGTCAGAGAGCTGGATTCAGAAGGTAACCTTCCTGCTGCTTTTTTATATCACTTTCAGAAAACAAAGTGTTGTCAATCTGTGGGATAATGGTTCATTGCAGCTATTTCAAAAGTAATATAGATTACTAGGAAGTGGAAGCAGCTGTCAGAAGGCCTGACCAGATAAATAGGATTCATTTATACGCCATACACTGCTTCTTGTGAAACTACTCAGGGAAGAAATACAGACTCTCTGGTACCTTAAGATCATATCTGTGCTGTTCTCAACAGACAGGATGTGAGTCTGGATGTAACTTTATATGAATTGAGCAACAGATACCGAGACCAGCCTCTGACCCAYGTCCTGTAGCAGGTGTATGAACTGAGTCAACAGGGGTACGCAATCACTGGGCCTTCAGAAAAAAAAAAAATATGGTTCATGAAGTATTGTTACATAGATACATGTTACAAGAGCTTGTGAATTGATGACTTAGACATTTGGAGTTTAATAATGATTTTAATAATTTAACCATGAATATTTTATAGCAATTAGGTTTTAGCACTTCATATTTTTTAAAAATTGAACTTTGCAATTTTCAATATTTTTTTACATCTTATTAAGCATTAATATTTGATTTGTTTAAGAGGCATTTTCAGTAAGATTTGGAAGCTTTAAACCACATTAACAAGGGGGCTACTGTTTGTTCTCTAAAATGGATATTTTAATAACTGCCAGGTATAGATATTTTATTTTTGTAAAAGATATTAAAACGTCACATTCTCCTCCAGCAAAAAGCACAAAGTAGAAGTAGTATGAATGAAATCTACCATGTRAGTCCACCACATAAGTGCTAGTCTAGATCCTCATCATGCATGAGGAGTTTGCTGAACTTTGCTGCTGCATGGCAAGCACATTTCCACACATTGTACTTTAGCAGGACATATATGGATCTGTACATTAAATAAATACAATCCAAGAACATGTGCAAACTGTGCTCAAACTGATCATTACTCCTTTTACATACAGTGTGATATATCTGAGGTTTTCAGTCAACATTACTTGGCCTGACTGAAAGGACTGAAGCATGCGTGATACCACCATAGAAATGATCTCACACAAGAAGGCTTCTCGCAGTGTAGAGGAGTTTGGAGTTCATTACAGAGCACTGCTTTTCCCCTTGTGCTGTTTATTATCATCTTCATCAAACAAAGATAAGTTTTTTTCAATCAATCAGAGTGGAAATATCTGTGTTTTATACGGTTGCTTTTCAATCTTTTGGCRACAGCATTAGCTATAAGAGAAGCTTTACTGTATTGAGGCTCTACTGTGGGTTGTTGAGTGAAAAGTCTCTATTGTATTTTTCTGTTCTTCATGTCCTGATTTATCACAAACATGGACTCCAGCAATCTGTTTCTCTTCTTTCACAAAATATCATTTCTATCAACAAAGTTTTCTTTTCAGACCAGTTTACTTAAAGGCAGCAAATACACCTGTTTGTATAGTTCCCAAAGCCTAACTGGGATCCTMTGTTCTTTACATATACTTACAGGACTGGAGGCAATGCTCCTCATGTTTCTGAGCAAGCCTATTCACTCTACAGGAAACACCATTCCTATTGAATTTCAACTGTTGCTTAAATAACATTCACTTCCATACTYCTTCAGATGCATAAGGAGCAGACATGTTACAGTATTTTAGTTATTTCTAACACCACAGTAGAATTCTCTAGATGGTTGGAGAGGCAATGAAATAACCATTTGTGGAAACTTTAAAGTATTTTATGGAGTCCATAGTTATTTGGGTCCTGTCTAAGTTATTTAGCAGGACAGAAGAAACCGGGAGCAAAGCAAAAGTATAAGGCCTAGGAACACTTCTGGGATTTCATAACTATGGACCCTGAAAAATCCTAGTTTGTATTSAAAGGTCTGACCTACTTGGTGCTATTTCCTCCATACTGGTACRCCTGGAAAGGAAAATTTATCACAASAGCTACCTCAGAGAAACAGCATGCYTTGGCAAGGATTTCAATTAACCTGATAAATAACAAGAAGATACCAAGATCATACTGAGGCAAGACCCCATACAGCAACTTCAATGCTTTTACACTGATTTCCTAAAGACGCCTCCTTGCTTTTTCAGATTCAGAGGCATGGTATACCTGTTTCCCTAATGTACTTCTGTCCCTTGAGTTTATAAATTTTCAAATTTATAAATATCCAAATAGATTTATAATGCAAGGAAATTATTTTCTGCTAATTAGGTATCCAGTAATACATGAATATGAGCATCTAAGAGATGAGTTTGGATTCCACATGAAGGAACCAGGCACAAAATCTTTTCTATTATATATATATCCTATTAGAAGCCTTTGCAATATCCTAGCTAGAATGCAATATATGATTTTCTGATTTACTTGCCTTGATCCTCTATGTGAAAATGTAGYTAAGGTAGAAGCACCACAACCACCATCAGATCTAGGAAACTGGTAATGGATTTTTATTTTTTTTTTATTCTAATGGAATACACAAAACATTTTGAAAGTAAGATGCAAAACAATACGGAAGTTATAAGCAGAGAGTATGAGATAGCCATGATTTTCCAAAAGGACACCAATTATCAGACTGGAGTGGTAAGAATCCAACCTTAGCCACAGTCACTGATGATTTTCTTGGAATGAAAGGTAATAGTTGGTGGGAATATGCTAACAAGGAATGTTATATTAATCTTGGTTATAGCTAGAATCAGTTTTTGAATAGATAGAAATGAAAATGATGGAAATGTTTTAAGCTTTAACTTATCAATGAGTCCTGCATAAGAGTCAATATGGGTTGTTTCTGAAGYTGACATTGCAAGACAAGAATTCGTACTGCTTCAACCACTTCAGGCAGGGAAATCAGAACTTCTGCTGAAGAAAAGGCMCTAATTTTAATAATATTTTTTTAGCTTTACATTAGATATACTTAAACTGAGAGCTTTTAAATCCTTTAGTGACAGAAAAACATATGTCTGCCTATTAAATGAACAGTCCCAATATATATAAGTATTAATCATTCATATATTTTCATGCTTCATTTCATCTGATATATTTGGAAAAACTCYGCATACTTCAATATTCTATGTAACAGAAATTCCCCATGGATTTCTCGAATAAGTGTTTAATGTAACTGAGAGCTGCAAATGGAACCTCCTCTAGGCACTCTGGATTAAATGAAACAGCAATATTTTCCATGGGGGATTTATTATTRTAAAAGAAATGTAATTAACACTTTATAACCATACAGCACGTTGAGGACTTCAGATGGCCAGAGCTGTCTTGTTACACCTCTTCTACATACAGCTAATGCTGGGCTTGGAGGAACCAAGACTGACAGAACTGACCAAKAAAGAATTCACTTTAGTTCATGCCACCAAACCTGCGAGAATAGAAAGAAGCAGGGTTTGAGAGACTGTCACCACACTTGCCAGGTCTGAATATTGTAGATGACTTTGGAACCACATCAGTCCTTGCATTCAGCTACAGCTGAGCTGGTACAGCAAGGAAATAAAACCACCTAAACAGGKAACTAGAGATTTATATTTTCTTCTTATCAGAAATGAGACAAAGGGGAGAGGGATTTTAAASTGCAGATGCTTAAGCAGTACTTTTTTGACAGGGGGCCAATTTCAGGATTATAATGTAGTGTAAAGAGATTTGCACAAAGATAAAAAGGGTTATAAGTGGGTAGATTTAGGAAACAACTGAGTTCTAATTGCAGGACGCCTACTCTACATTATTCTTGACATTACTAAAACTAAGAACTTGTTTTTTTTTTTTTTTAAAGGCTCACATTTTCTTCCATAAAGACATAAATGCACTCCTCTAGATAATGTTTGGAATGCTCCTGATCCTGTCAAAAACCTTCTTACATTTATAATGTGTAATTTCAGTAGGGTCTTTGATGGAATATTTTGTTGAGAAAGTCTTATACCTCTGACCTTGATGTAATACTGTTTTTTTTGTTTCGTAACTTTTTTCCCCTTTGTGACAGATTTTGAAATCTAGGGCAAAAAWCTTTGATTAATTCAGTGATCTTTTCTTGCTGAGTTCTGAACCTTCATTGACAAGTGAGTCACTTTATGAAACCACTCACATGAATGCTACTTACCTTTATTRCAGCCACCTAAACCAACTTTGTACTAGGTGACTCAGCTTCATTCAGATCACAGRCATCACAACCAAACTCATTTCCTAATGTGTGTGTATCAATTGAATTACTCTATTCAGCACATTGTGTCTGAGGTAACCTTAATTCTGCACAACTAATTTTGGCTTGTCTAATGGTCATTATCAAGAAAAAAAAAAAATTTAGCCGATGCTGACAGTAATAAAGAAATCCAGACCACCTGAAGGATTCCTTATCATCATGACGTTGACCCAGTGAGTTCTCACAATACCTGAAAACCCAAAGACAGATCTGAGGTGCAAGTGTAGAGTGCATCCATYCCAAAGAAAAAATATTGCCACCAGCCTTAAATGGAGTGGGAAGAAAAAAATAAGGATGATATGGAGGGAGGACTCAAGGAAGAAGACTTCCTRAACATAACATTTTCTCATAGGCAAATCAATTACCTGCCAAGGAGCAACTACAGAATTTCCAGCAAGCTTGTGCAACTGTGTTGATATTATCTTATGGTGAAAAACCTGTGATTGAGAGAAGTTGTGCCAGTGTTAATTAGTGTAATAATTTTGTTTGGATACAGAAGTGTTTCAAAATATGGTGCCTGGCTGAGGAAAAAAATAAGTGCTATACAATGTGAATTTCTGTACTTTATTTTTTAAGAATTCTAAAGTGTTGAATGATGACTAGAAGACATGTTGTCACAAATACTTGWACAAATTCAAAAGTGCATTTCAACTCCACTAAGTGTTTTAAAAGAGGAGATTAGGACATTGAAGGTTTTGTTTGGGATTGTTAATAAAATTCGATCTCTGTGGGTTTCAGCATATCACTCTACTGCTAAATAATTTRCTATTTTTGTGATCTGATTGACAGACAATTTCAGAGTAAGGGATGCAGGATTACTTTAAAATAAACTAAAACTCTAGATCTRACTATGTGGTGCAGATATTTGTATTTGCACTCGGTAGTTTAGAATGTTTATCTTTTCATGAATGTGACTTAGGAGGAAATTAACTTTTCCTTTAGAGACCAATTTTTGCACAAGGTTTAAGCAAATAGGGCCTTTATTAATCGTCCCTTTCTCTGTAATATTCTGCTTTCAATTCAGTAAAGTCCCTCTGTGCTTTCAGAATTTCAAAGATTAAGTAACTCTAGTCTTGAAAGTGAATTTTTTTTCTRATATTAGTGGAAAAGTGTTGTATGTTTCCAGGCATGCTGGTAATAAATATACCTCCATATTGATTTCTTTAGCATAAATATATGTGGTGTGTTGGTGAATGGTCTTATTAATATTCATTAAATCCTAAATAGCTCTCTTTTTAATGTATCTATTTAGGAAATGAATAATTCATGCATGTATAGGAAGCTCAGTGCTGTCACTTTCAGCATAGACCTTTGCTGATCTAAGGAGGTGTTTGAACTGAAGGACACTCTAAGATGTGCAAAGCAATTGAAACATAGAGCAATGCTCAGCTTCTAACCATCAAGGGCATTTTTTTTATCTTGAAATTTCACTGAGTCATCATTCTTCTTAAAGCACACATTCTCAAATATGCTTTAGAGGAATCACACATATAATTTTAATATAAWTTCATACTTAATAAAAGCTGAAACAGTTATGATTTGTTCACCATATAAAAGGTGCTTGGGACACTGMAAAGCTTCTTACCACATATGTGTAATTGATGGAAATGCTGGTTTTGGAGAAAATTATATATATGCAAGTTKCTGTCACAGAGGGTTTGCATTGTAGAAGACATTCATTTTAGTCCCCACCTTAGGCTTTGTACATCTCTTGCACTAGGTCCTCACTTCTCAGTGTTCCAGAAACCCAAGTCTTGCATTTAGTTGCCAAGCCTGGAACACACAGCATATCTATTTGTTGTGCATTCAAGACTGGTATTTACATCTATACAATGTATTGTAAGACTTTTTTCATATTTGTGTATCAGGATGGGCCAAAAATACAGTTGGTTTCCGGCTATATATGTAATATGACTGATGCTCACGTGAGTGATTAATTATATGTGGATCATAGAATCATAAAATCATTTAGGTTGGAAAAGATCTCYAAGATCATTGARTCCCCTAACCCAGAACTGGCATGTTCACCACTAAACCATGTCCCTAATCTCCACATCCACTCTTATTTAAAATACTTCCRGGAATGGTGGCTCAAACACATCCCTGAGCAGCCTGTTCCTACCTGAGAGAAGACACCACACCTTCACCTCACTGCAACATCATCTCAAGCAGTTGTAGAGAGCAATAAGGTCCCCATTGAGGCTCCTTTTCTCCAGGCTAATCAACTCCAGCTCCCTTATCTGTTCCTTGTAAGACTTTTGCTCCAGACCCTTCACCAGCTTCATTGCCCTTGGACCTGCTCCAGCACCTCAATGTCTTTCTAAAAAAAAAAATAGAATAGGAATAGGAAATAGAATTCAAGGTGCAGCGTCACTGGTGCCAAGTACAGGGGGACAATCATTGCCCCGCTCCTTTTGGCCACACTATTCCTGATAAAAATTCGGATGCCATTGGCCATCTTGGCCACCTGGGCACAAGCTGGATCACATTCAGCCATCTGTTGGCCAGTATCCCCAAGTTCCTCTATCAGGCAGCTTTCCAGACACTCTTCCCTAGATCAGCACTCTCTGGTGAGCCTGGCTATGTCATTTTCCCCCTTCAAATTAGTTTAAAGCTCTTTCAATGAGCCATGTTAATATTCCCCCCTTGGGACCCCTGTGCCCCGTCTGTCACTAGTAGGATGTTTGTCATGCAAGCCAATCCATAATAAAAACACCTCCAAATTATATGGCATTATGAYTAATAACAAACTACTTATGACTAAATATTTGTAAAGCAAAGGTACTAAAGTCTGTTAATGCTTCTATGAAAAAAATTAAAATTATTTGACATTTTGATGCCTTATTTTATTTTGAATAAATTTTGCCTRCTTCTTTGAGGTCTTCTTATACATTTTCTCATTTCTTATTAAAAGCAACAGTCTCAATAAGGTTTTGAATGCYGAAGTGATGAGTCCAACATAAAATATACAGAAAGCATACATTTCCTGCTTTCTTTCTGTACTCGGAGTCAGCAAGGGTAGAGTATGAAAGGGCAATAAAAAGGCCATGTCAAGAACACCTAAGGCACATAACAGCCCTCTTGCACAAGGTTACATAGAGCTTAAAAAAGCTCTGCAATGGTTTTTTTTCTTCTCAGAAATGCCTCATTCACAGTACACTTTCCTGTATTTTTTTTGTCTTGATGTGCCTCCAGGACTTGTGTCCCTTTCTGATTAGCTTGAACRCAAGACTTTATTTAAAATGAAATATTTCCCTACTTCCCCTTAGAAGAATTAAAAGACAGATGTCAGACAGAAATGTCCAGTTATCTGGACTGTAATGAAAATATGTGAGATTGAAGGAAGAAAGGAATGTTTTGTGGTCTGAACTGTGGAACAGCTTTAATATGACTYAAATAAGAAAACTTCACCTTCATTAAAAACTGCTAAAATTTTTTTTATGTTTGATACAGTGAAAAATCAGAATTTCTAACATACTGAGACTCAAAATGGAAAAGAACACAAGGTATACAAAAACATATCTTTCTATTTTACTCTGCTGAGGGACGAAAGTGGCTATTAATGTGGAYGTTTGATCCTCGGTCACTTTTCCTTTTTCTTTACTATTTAAAAGCAGTTATTTTTATGGTAGCTCATGCAACAAAACAGTGYTTCACTCACTCTTGCCATACAGAATATTAGAAAATGTCTTTACCATGTGGATTTATCTATGCTCTTTCTTAAACATGACTTGCTCACACACACAATCATAGTAGAAAAAGTTCCTCAATAGTATTGCTTTTCAGTGTTCAGGGAAAAACTTCAGCTTTGTCATTTATGCTTAAGCTGAACAGAGCTGCTTTTCATGTTTAATGTGCAAGACTTCGATTCCAATTTCAAAATGTTTATAGTCTAGACATGCCTTCAGAATAATGAATTAAAAGAAAAATGGTCATATTTAAGTAAAACAAGACCGAATTCATAATAAGATAAAACTCATTTCATGTACACAGAACAAGAATAGATTTCATTTCTTTATCTTTGAGAGGAAGGAGAGAAAGAAGGGGAAAGAAGTACTCCAGAATACCTCCAGCATTCTTGTAATCATAGTTTCTACAAAAATTTTTATTAGTCAGAGCTTTGCAGACTTATGCCTTAATTTGTCTCCAAACAGCCTCCTGGTATTGTTCTATACAAAGAAAACCCTTTCCCAAAACATTAATGGTGAACTCAGAATGCCTCCAGCAGTCCTTGCACAGATTTCCAGATATATGTAGATCTGCTCTATGTTATGGCCCAGTTAATTTTTTTTCACAGGTTTATCCTGTTATTTATTTYATTTCAGTCAGTTTTCTAAGAGTGTTTTTTCCAGGTATGGAAATTTGCATGGAACCTCCATAGTAAGGCTCACAAGTTGAATTGAAAAACATAAAATTAAAGTTCTACTGGGCAACTGAAGTGCAAGATGATGTCCAGCAGTACCTGTGTTTCCTAGATAATGATAGAACAAGAGAAATATTTTTCTGAAACTACAAGAAGTTTGATAAAAATAGTGTGACAGTTCTGTCATGCTGCACAAAGAAACCACATTGCAGAAGGCACTTAATCCCCCAAAAAAATATATTAATTTGACTTTAGAATATCTGTAGAAACTATTGCAATAATAATGCAATGTCAAATTATCCTGGGGGAATTTCTATTGCAACTCAACTGAAAATTTTTGTCAGATCATTAGAGGCTTTCAAAGAGAAATCTGACCACTGTGCCTGATAATACAGTGCTGCAAACTAGCTAGGCAAAGCCAGAGAAGTACTGCAGAGGGAAACATCTTCTGCTAGCCTCATCAATAGTGCCTAATTGGTTTGTTTCATTGTTGCTAATTGCCTCATTTCATAGTCTGAGTTTTGCCCTCTTTCTATTTTGATGTTGCTGTACGTGTGTATGCAGAGGTTCCTAATAGCTGGGTAAAACAGAAATACCTAGCTCCCCTGGGCAGCCAGTGTATTTCATTACTAGTTTTTGCTTCTCAATATATAATGTTCACAGGACAAGGATCAGCATGAGATGCTGGCCTGTTGTGTAAAAGAGTGTGGTCCTCCATTATGAGTAACGCATGGTGGAGCTTAGTCCATAATAATTTATTGCCCTAGTTCAGCCTGGCCAGCTAGGAAGACTAAAGAGTGAAAAAACATTGCCTTGCAGTTTGTGTTTATGGTATTCATAGCTGGGAGGCAGACAGGTGACTTTTAAAGACCCCAAATGGGTGAGTTTGGTTTAGTTCTGAGCCAGGGTCTCCACTATTGCTGCTGAGGACAGAACTGTTACTGCACTATGAACAKGAAACCTCTTGGTTTCTTGTCCTGAATTGCAAACAAGAACCAGAGAAAGAGCAGACAAGGGAGAGAGCTATTCATTCCTGACCTATTGCTAAAAAAGGAATGCATCTCATGCTTTCAGCTCACAGAGAGATGCCACAAAATTCRACAACTTATTTGCCTCTTACATCTTGTAGAAACAATTTGCATTCTGTCATGTTCTCTCACACATGGTGCTCAAAACAATTAAAAGAAAATTGCACCCATTTTGCTCAGTGTAGCAGGCTGAAAATCTCGAAGATGAGAAGCACTTCTCAGCATGACTAAACTGTGAAGTGTTTTTGAAAATAAGGTTTTTAATGATAATTGACATTAAAACCTTTATTTTCTAATACATTTCACAGTTTGTGCTTGTCGAGAAGTGCATGTTTTCTTTGAAACTTTCTGCTTGCTACACTGAGCAGAACTGATACGTTCTCTCTAAAATGAAAACCAGTGATCCTTTTTTTTAAGTTGTTGTTTATGTATTGAAAAAAATTACTATCCAAGAAAGTTTCTTACAAGAAACTTTCTTAACTTTCCTCCCAATGTCTCATATTAATATTCATCTAGGTAGCTGTAAAACRCAGAGAACAAGTCTTATACAGACTGCAGTGCAACTCCTTTCAAGTACCTGAGAGAGGAAAATCCTCACTCATAAATATATCTTAAGTAGCATGTATAAAAATGCCATTCTTTTTCCTTCCTTCAGCCAGCAGCCTTCCCTCTTGGCGGCTCTGTGATCAACAATGCACACTGACAACTGAATAACTGCAAAATCAATGAAAATGAAGTAATCTTATGGTACAAGTTTTGCCAATGAATGTACTGATTGGTTTGGGAGGAATATTTGACACTCAAAAGTTTCAGCTTGTGCAGATGAACTGAGGTTCATGGCTAGAGAATTGTTTTAGCAACAAGGTTTATGATTAATGCCTTGTGTGCATAACCAGACTTGATAACACAAGGCTGAAATAAACTTCTATCAACAAAAAAATAATTTTGCAGCAAAAAGAAAATAAATGGAGGAGAGGCGGACAACTCTTTGGGCTTTTTAACAAAACATTGAATGATTTCAATTAATTAAGCAAATAAATACTTTYGAAATGAGAACACAGAAACAAGCATGGGAACACAGAATAGGAATTCCCCAATAAGTTATCTTGAGCAGGTGTTAATTTCTGAGAAGGAAAACCTAAAAGAAAATTACTGGGTAAAATACACTGTGTTACATATGGATGCTGTGACAACAGAGGGAGCAAACACTTGGTGGAATTTATGAAAACTTTAAAAATTACCTTTTCTTAGTTGTGGAGGTCAAAAGTTCTGTTGCTGCACAAGAGTGAAAATATCACTATAAAYGTATTTAACTAGTCAAAGCCAGTTAACTCTTAAGTTACATTTTCCTTTTGCTTTACCTTCTCTTTCCATCCACCCAATTTATATTAACAAAAGCATAAAGTGAGAGAACCAATATTACATCTCTATTCTGTACTTTTCTACAGGACTTCAGTTGAGGGTAAGAATTGAATCTTGTTTTCTTCACAGAAGATAAATGTGRGGGTTTTTTTAAGTTTCTGATTAAACCCTAATTATAGTTTTCTAATAGATAAGTGTTCTGCTTCTGTTATTCATCAAACATATTATAGATCTGAGTGCTGAGATTCCTAGAGATTTTCTTTCCATTGTGTAAGACATTTAATATTCTATTAGTAGTGTACAAGCTTATTGGCACTATAGTTGAGAATTGAAAATTACCTTTTAGCCTTTTCATTGAGTTCAAATAGTGAAAATGGAAGATTACAACACATGGTCGATAAGCAAAGATTTTCCTTAAGCATGTAAGGAAGGTAATGATATTGCTTATGCATTTTAGATAGTAGGAGGAAAAATATCACTCTTTAGTCTATCTCCTGTATATTTGTGATGCAGATTTTAACTGCATTTAGTCGCAGCTTAAGTATTTTTCCAAGAGGTAATGAAGKCCATTTGCCTTGAACAATATTGACTATACCAGAGTCATTCTTTCAATTTCCAACCAACTGTTTCACAAAACTCACATGATTGGAGTTTCTGGACTTTCCTAGGCAATCTTTTTCAAGGTTTAACTAACTGTTAAGGCTGGTTTTTTTTGTGATTTCTGACTCAAATCTCTTCGCAACCTCTTTTTTGAAAGTATTTGTATCCTCTTTAAAGCAGTTTTCATGCATTTGAAGACTTAACATRTTTTCCCTTCAGACTTTTCAGGATTAATTAAACTCCAGTTATTAATGCTTTCTTTATAGAAAACTTTCAGGTTTTCTTTGCTTTTCAAACTCTACTGACTTTCCTGTGGATAAGCTGGAGAAAGTCAGTAYCTTTTTCAAATATGGGATCCTGGTTATGTGTACTGGACCAGCTTAAGGCTCAGTATCTSTTCTGTCCATATGTTACAATGTTTTCTTTTGTGCCTTTTCTCATTTTTGTTTCTACATATTTACATCATCTTTCTGTTATTGTTCTGTATTGTAATATAGCCTTGGTTCCCTGCTGTGTGAATTTCATGGAAGGATGTAAYGTTAATAAAGGCCTCGTAAGTTTATTATTGGTTGTTCCTTATCTTCATATTGTGATTTACAGTTATACATTAAATGTAGAGGCAAGTCACACTTTGGTACTTCATAGCTGCTAGATGTTTGWCTTACCTAATTATCTCCTAAAATTGTTGAGGTTAGCAATATTAGTTGCCCAGCCAGGAACTAAGCTACACACAGCCACTTGCTTACTCCCCCCTGGTGTAAGAGGGAGAGAATCTGAAGATTGAAACTGAGAAAATGCATTGCTTGAGATGAAGACAATAGATAAACAGCTGTGTACCCAAGGAAAGCAACACAAGGAATCTATTCACCAATTCCCATGGGCAGGCAGGTGTGCAGCCATCCTCAGGAGAACAGGGTTCCATCAYGTGTAGTGATGACTTGGGAAGACAAATGCCATCACTATGAATGCTTACCCCTTCCTTCTTCTTCCCCCASGTCTAAATACYGAGCATGGCACCWTGTGGTTTGGAATGTCCCTTTGTCACTTGGGGTCAGGTGTCTTGGCTGTGTCCCCTCCCTTCCCAATTCTTTRTACCCCACTCCTCCATGGTGGGGTGGGACACAGAAAAGGCCTTSACTCTGTGCAAGAACTGCTCTGTGGAAATAAAAACTTTCCTGTGTTATTAACATTGTTTTCAGCACAAATCAAAAWCACAGCCCCATACCATCTACCATGAAGAAAATTATCTCTACTCCAGACAAAATGATCACAAATACAAATTGTTCACGTTTSGTTATTGTTTAATTTACCTTTGCACATGACAGAGGTTCTGTTCCATTTGTCAAACTATTAAGTGAAAAGTGTTAAAAGGTAAATCAGTCTTCAGGTACTTACTCTTTGTTCTTCTCTTTTCATTACTTCCTTGTAGTTCACTGAGGTAAGAAAGATGGGAGCTTAACTGTGTATTTGATACCTGTCTTAATTCTTTGAGAGAAGAAAGAGAAGAACTAGGGCCAGCTTCATATTCAGTAATTACTGTCTATGTCCATATCTCTTGTCACTTTTCAGTGTACTCAAGTATTCCTAATTTTACTGCAAGGATGACTCCAGTGACAGAGAGGTGTGAATTCTGAAAAGAGGACTGTGTAACAGGATGTAATGACTCTGAAAAATGTGACATTTGGAATGTTACAATCTGTGTGAAGTGGGCACAGAACAAGCAGGACTTTGAGTCTTTGCTTTGGCTAGGAAGCAGACTGCACTGTTACTGAGCAGCTCCCCATCCATGCAAGGGCCAATGCCCTGGGCATCTTCCTTTTAACAATGTTAAAAGAAATMTTTAATATGTACTCTCAACATTTTCTTTGATCTAAATATCATTGGACTGTTAGTAAAAGATTTTTATTGAAGTGTAAGGTCTGAATGACTTGAGAGAAGTGTTTAATCAGAGTCATATTTACTACACACATACAGACAGTCTTGCTCATTTAGCATTATTCTAATATTGCTGAAACACTGAGCTTGAACTCAGATCACCTTTTTTGTGATGGAAACAGAGATAAAATTTTTTTTCTCATTTTTGCATAAGGCAAATACATGGAATTTGTGACTGTAACTAAATAGGTTAATAGTGTATGTTTATAAGTCAACAAAGAAATTCTGTGGGGGACACTAAATGCTACAGAGAGTTTAGGGTGATTTGAAAGGACTGCTTTCTATTTTTTTTTTTATTTTTTAAATATTTTCCACTTGAAAAAGTATTTTCCTAGAATTTTCAAAAGAGTCTCAGTCTTCATTGGATTGTAGAAAGTCACTGGAAGAGAGAAAAAGCTTTCTTTCAGGTGAATATTAGCATTGCGTTACTCAAAGAGTACTCAGAATCAAATTAGGAAATMTTTATGGACAAAAGTCATTACATCAAGTTGGTGCACTTTCTTGTTGGCACACTCCAGAAATTCAAATGAATCTGCTCTTGATTTAATCCTCAAAAAAAAAAAAAAGAAAGTTAAAACTGTACCATATTTTCTATATTGTTTTTRTTTATGAAAGAAAAGTTTAGTCAACTGGCAGATATTTACTTACAGATGTTGTATGTAAAAGGATTCCATGTGTGCRCTGTTTTATGTTTTACTGAAGGTTTTTGCTGTTTTGTGTCAAAATCAGAAGCCTATTATGTTATTTACACCTGTTTTTGCAGGTTGTGATACTACACAAAATTAGGAATTAATAAACTTAAACTATCCAGGCTCTAGCAACAGATAAATAAGATAAATAGMTAAATAAGCAATTTTCAAAACTCGCAGAAGAGTATAAATTTTTAGATGAATTATCAAAAGCAATTGGCTGGAGTACAATGAATGTTTTTTTATTGACCTATTATTTTTTTTCATGGTTACTAAATGCACACAGACATGAATCAAGACACTTATAAACAAGAAGTTTTCCTCTCTACCTGTACACAGTGAACTCCCTTTACATCTCATTTTGTTCTCCCTCAGCATAAAATGATTGATTGATTGCTCACAGCTTGCACGACTCCCTGCTGCCCTAGATCCATCTCCGCTCTTCACACTCCATACAGTTCCTGCATCATTGACTTTCTGCCAGCCATTTTGCTGCCAGTGCATGAGCTGACATTTAATGATCTTTAGACGCAGTAATGTCACATTTATCACTATTTATCAGTTGTGACAGACCTAAATTCAAATGCAAACATGAAATGTAGACTGAATCCAGTCCAAACAGTGATATGTGTTTGAGTGACATCCTTCAAGGCATGTAGAGAAAGAAGTGAAAAATTACCTGTTTCCTATTATGTTCTAACTACAAGTARCAGGGGTTTAGGTCTATTTTAAAGTATTTTTCCAAAGCAGTCTCCAGGGAAACCCCATTTGGTTTCCAAAATGTCATCTCTATTTGGATATTTGAATGTTACTKACTTTTCAGTATTCCTAGATTTTACATTTTCATTTTAATTGAATCCAAAGCTTTACAGGAGAAATCTCAGGAGCACATTGATTCCTATGATCACTCTACCTTCATCTGCTGTGSAAGAAACTGTTTCTCCCTTCTGAATTTCAGCATTGCATGCCTGACTCAGCTACTTCTATTGCAAATGCCAAGGAATTAGACAGATTTAGTCTACATTTATCCTTCTTCCTCCCTAGCTGGCATCTAAAATTTTCCAGATGCAGATGCTCTCCCAGAGGACCTTGACATTTCTTTACRTGTAGTACTGATCAGTGCCTTTTACTAACACACCTTTCTAGTTATTATSATGCTCCTCAAGGAATAGATGCAAACTTCAGGGACACAGATATGACTGCAAGTATCTGTCCACTGTTCAGCAGCTAGAGGAGAAACAAGATAATTAATCCATGGATAAAAAAAAATATTTGCTTCCTTCAATTTCTTTGTTTTCTTCTGCCCTGGAAAAGGTCAGCCATTGGAAATTTCTAAGGAAGAAGTGGAGGATTCATGACCTAATGTGGGAGCAACAGCCAACAGCCCTGCTACATCTCAGCAGCTKTTATGGCTTTGTGATATTATGCACCAGTACTACATTCTGTTCTGCTGATTTTTCACTAGCTGAAATCTGTCCCCAGCAAGAGATGTTAGTAACTGTTGTAACGTTATGTACTATGGAAATCTGAATTGTGTTGTTTGATTATTGCTTACTAATACAGATCATCTTTAATAAGCTGTTAATTAAATACATTCTGTGRTAAGATGACTCAGTAAAAACACTCTTTCAGTGAATGGAAATATGAACCAAAAAATCTATAGAAATTGCCAATGTAATTCTATGKGTCAGGCATCAAACCAGGTGCTTGGTGTAACAAATTACCCCCCACACACAATGCATGAACATCCATGAGAAAAGCTCAGGGCTGAACCTGAACTTGGGAATTGCTACAGACCCTGAAGAGATCAGATATGAAAGCATCTCTTCAAAGCATCTCTTCCTTGTGGAGGTTTGTTTCAAATGTTTCCCCCTCACTGTATCAACCWCTTGCCTCACTTGCCCCCTTACTTCCTTTTCCTATTGCATAGAACCTACTCACAGCTTTTCAGCTTTCATTCTTTCATCTTCWCACATACCACAATATATCTTCCACCTAGTTCTTTCCTTAAATATTTGTGTTGAAAGTTCTCAAAGGTAGGAAGAGCCTCTTGTGCAGTGAAAATCTGCAGTTTTTCTCCCAGCTGTTACATAGTGAGGTGGAGAAAAAAGGGCATGTGTTTCCACAGGCCAGTCTTACTAACTGTGGTCACTGGCTCTAATTATTATCAGCCCCTTAAAGTCCATAGCCAGTCTGGGTAGTAAACTGTCCTCARTTTTGGACTTCTGTGTTGTTACTGAGTGTTAACCCCTGCTTTTTTAATATTCTGGCATTTCCTCTGGGTTTATGTGTATATTATACAAGAGCATAGCATGTGACTAGTTTGCTACAAAAAAAGTTTGTTCTTGCATGGTTGGGAAGAAAGTTAAAGCAGTTGAAATTTATYGAGAACAGCTGTGTTTGACACAAGGGGTCACCTTTAAGGAATCTTTGCCCTTTGAAGAAATGTATTTAAGTTGCCTTGAGAATAGAAAAGTTGTGAGTTGAACAACCAAATTGTAATTGATTTCCCTTACTCTTTTAGGTTTGCTGGTGCATCTGTAATAATATCTTAGTTTTTTCAAACCTCAGAATTTTTACTTGAATATTTTCATATCTCTTGAACAGCACCAGTTTTTCCCCAATTCTTTATTTGGAAATCTCAGTGTTCAAATGATGCTGGCCACCTGTAGAACAGTTTTCAAGACCAGGAACTCACACAGGCATTAGAGAAACCAAAGAGGGATAGCTCTGCTATTTCTTGAGAACTGCTAGTTTTTTATATTTTTTTTCCTTTGTCAATTTGACCTTTACCTTATTAACAAAAGAGAAAAAGTATTCTTTTCATAAACCTGTTTCAGAATGGCAAGCATTCTACATGACACAAGATGCTCTCTTGTGCCTTCAGAACAAAGTCTCAGAACTAAGCAGACATTAAAAGAAACTTACTTTCCTCAAACTAGAAATGGCTTAGCTAGGTTAATGATTAATATGAGTATAGAAGCCTATTCCTCTAGCCCAGTACAAGAATAGCTGATGTTGCGCCTACTGTCTGATTTTTCTTTACACATCAGCCAATGTGTTTCATAGTTCCTTAAGTAATTTTTCAGTGTGTGTTGCTACTGAATATTTGCTATTGTTCATCATTAATAGCACAGTCTTTTGTCCTGGATGATTTTCAAGTCCTGATGCTTAGAACAACTTCAAAGTTGTTCTAATAYGCCTCTAATATTTTCATTCATCTTATCTTCCTGTCATGATATTGGTGTGCTGTAAGACCACAGAAAAACAACTGTCCAGTTAATGTTACTGCAGAGCTCAGATTTAGCTATGCAGATCAAACCTACAGAAAGGTAACAGGGTCTCCTTTTCAATAGTTTTGAAGAAAATGTATCTGTAATGTAGAAGCCATTTTAAAAGTACAGATAAAGAGAGACCTTGCTTTA
This sequence comes from Alauda arvensis, assembly GCA_902810485.1. NCBI lineage: Eukaryota > Metazoa > Chordata > Aves > Passeriformes > Alaudidae > Alauda > Alauda arvensis. The sequence continues at coordinate 48,522 of CADDXX010000011.1, read as the reverse complement.
TAAAAAGCAAGCAGAAATGAATTCTAAAAAGCAAGTCTGTAACCACTGCTCTAACAGCCCTGCTGGATTTTGGGTTTACCTACTTTCCTAAGTTTATAAAATAGCACTGTATTGAGACATGACGCTAACTGAGTTGAAGCTAACTAAAGATGACAGCACTCATGACACTTAATCATAATCACTTTTTTCTCATAATGAATAAATCAGTAAAAAATTCTTCTCACAAATAGGAGAGATTTTCCCCTCTGTGCTCGTTTAATATATTTCAGTATGATCCTTTGGGAAAGTAATTGGTTTAAAGTGATGGACTTGAGATTGATCATGATCCAGTGAGAAGTTTGCACTCTCTTCAAACTAATTTCCTGTATCTTCTCTCCCTGCTGCTCTCTGCTCTGCCAGGTAAAATCCCTACACACAAACYCACAAACCAAATCAAAACAACACAACTCAAGCAATATCTACCAATCAAGAATGTTTATTCTCCCTATAAAATATGTGCTTGTTATTATATCACTGGATTTTAAAGTGTGAGTGCTAACAGTCACTAATGTCAAACCTGTGTTGGCCTTACAGGTTGGAATTATGGGCTGTGATTTGGAATGCTTTGGCCGCTATGAGGCTGCTTAGGTTCACAGTGATTTACACTGGAGTATGCACTAGAGACCCCCATTCTTACTTTCTCCCTTACCTCAGGGCATTTAATCCTGTTATACAAAGCCACTTCTGTTTTGGAAAGAAAAATACATTGATCCACTGACCTAAAAAAAGGAAGTCATATTTCATTACCCAGGAGCATTCTAAAAAGTGATTATATATGTTTTATGGTGCTGTCACATTTTGTCTGAGACCTTTTGTGATTATTTTGTGAGATTTAAAACATGTTTCTGTTGGTTTTCCAGTGTCACCCAGTACATTTTTTTCAAGCTGGATTAAATCTTGTTGATTTTAACTGAAGTGTGCATAGAATTGATATACATGGAGAATTTAGGTCTCAATATATTTTTCTTATAAAAATGAGAAAAACGTTTGCTTAATTATATTATTTGTTTTAAGACAAATTGTTTATAATGTACCTTATAAGTGGGGAGACTTGAGATAACCTTAAGAGATGACAGACAATTTCCAACTGCAAAGATACCAACCTCATCTTTCATTTTGAGAGCATTTGGAGGGATGCTTTTCCCCTCATTTATTATCCCTTAGGCAATAACCCTTTACCATGCTTACATATGCCAGATGTCTAAAGCCTCTCTACTGGATGTAAACATTTTCTGAAGACAAAAATCAACAGCTCATTACCATATAGTGAACTTTAGTTAAAAGTAAAGTCTTAAAATCTGTACAAAGAATACTATATTCTATTTCCAACTGGAGGAGTGTGCACAAATTTCCTCTTTCTGTTTCATTTCAATCTTAGGTTTGAATTTTGCACATTGGAAACACCTTTAAATTGCTGAAATGAACTCTTAAATGTATACACTGAAGTCATATTTCTAAATATATTTGTGTTGAAATGTAGCTATATGYGTAACCTAGCTATATGGAGGTATTCATAAATCATCTTTAATACTTGTCTCAGCKGGATAGTGTGATGAAGATGAAAAAGATTAAGCATGATGATGTAAACACCCTGATGTCTTTGGTCGCTATATCACAAGAAAGGGYAAATCTTTGTCTCCATTTGATCTTTGTCTGTCACAAATTATAACATGAGGCAGACCTCCAAAGTAGCTCAGATAAATTTTGTGTGTTGGTTACATTGCTCTTTCGATCAATTAAGCCTGTATTTTTGGGGGCATTCATTAGTTCTTGCAGCCAAGCTGAAATCCTGATTTGAAAAACTCTTTGACCCTCAACACAATCAGCAAAATCCTGATTTTGCTTTGATCTAAATTCTKTCTGTGTGGTCTCAGATTCAGTGTTTGCCAATCCAGATWCCTACATAGGAYACATGCTAAAAAATGYGGATCTGGACACCAAAATGAGCCAYCCAGCATTGCAAAATCAATGCCTACTTCAAAGACCATCTCTCAATGTTCAAGGTTCACATTTTGATATCTTGTCACATTTTATGTTTGACCTCACTAAATGAAATATGATAATAATGATCTAACATTAATTAGACAGTATCCTAATATCTGGTGAGGATTGTTCATRTAAAGTTTCAATGACAGAGCCCTATTAACCTTCATAGGCAGAAAAGKTTTTGTTCCACTTCTGTTTTTATTTTCTTAACTATATTCAGAATTATATAAGAGCTAAGCTGTTTATTTAATAACAGTTCAAAGCTTGCTTTTTAATGTCAGTATCCCTCATGCAATTATTTTAAATAGAAGATTGGTGAGGCCTAGTTTGGGYACTGTTTGTAGCTCATCACTTCTGCAATGCTTTGATGCTTTCTTGGAATCACAGTGCTGAAGATAAATGACTGAACAGCTCGCTAAGAAAGAGCAAAATAAAGTCACATGGCTGATGATCGGAAAAATGCAAAAAATATCTTCAGGATGGCTACTACTAAAAGGGAAATGATATTAATTGGACAACTGGGAAAGAGCCTTGACGTTGAAGAATATGTTGTCCCTGTTGGCTCATGGTTATATGGGTTATGTGAATGTTTATTTCTTGAAGCTGTTTCATGAGGTTTCAGTTTTCTCTCTCTCTGCTTGCACATATCTATTCTTATATTACCTGAGCTAACTACTTCAGCAGTGGAAAACAGCGATTAATCTGGTTGAAAAGGGAGTAGATCACCTAATAGCCACACCTATACCTACACAAAAAAAATTAATTACACAGGTTTTTAAGTTGCTACAAAGAGATGAAAACATATTTAACTGACATCTTTGCATATTATTTGTRTCTTCTACTGGTTCCTCACATATTACCTTTATTCTGACCATGCAGGAGCACAAAACCATTTATCAGGTTTATGTCTAGGAATGGGAGTCCTATGCTGCCAGTAGGGAGCATGCCYCATAGGAGGAAAACCTTTTATTTGCAGGATCTGACTATAATGCACACCCCTACTTGAAGTACAGAGCAGCTGSTTTTTTCCACTTTGCTAAACACCAAGCATGGGGAAGTGCAGGTAACAGATCCAGCAGGTTGCCTCAGCAGAGGAAGCCTATGGGCTTCTCCTAGAGCAGAAAATGGTTTCACCATTTAAAAACTTGAAGAAAAACTGACAGCAGGGAAACTCCTGAAATACTTTTTCGAATCTGTTACCAAACAAGACTTGATAAGTCTGAAGCTATGCCCAGCTAGGGGGAAAGGGAATAGTGAGATGAACTGCAATGAAGAGGGAAGGTTTGCTTATCACCCCTCCTGCTGGCAGGAGGATGTGAGAGGAAGAGGGGGTGAGAGAGATCAAAAGTCTCAGGAACCTCCTGGCTTTGTGGGAAGAGGGACTGGAGTTGCTAAGTCTATGACACCAGAGAGAGGGAGGTCAGAGAGCTTGCTGACCTGTACAGCAAACTTTCAGTCACACAATTAAGGCATGAAAAACATTCAGTGTCCACATATTTAAGAACACAGAAAATTTAAGTGGTGAGCATAGTTTTCAACACACAGATTTATCTCATRCCATTCCGGTTTTAGCTCTTGTTTGTTCCTTCTCTCAGAGTATGTGAGGAGGTATGAACCTTTTTCTTTTCTTGGAGTTTTTTTTAATGAGCAGTAAGAGTCATTTCTGCAACATTTCATAATGCTATCCCTTCTGTGGGGAAAAAAATCATTTGCATATTCAAACCTTTAAAATGTCATCTCTTCCTTGCAGCACATCTAATCAATGTCACCTGCAGAACAGGATGCCSAAGACTCCTGTAAGGGCCAAACTCTCTTTGCCAGCTGGACAATCCAAGTAATGCCCTTTATGACAGTATTCACAAGRTTCAGAACACAGTAGCTTTGTTAATTATGAGACAACTTCAGTAAAGAAGTGCAGACAGGTCACAGTTTGCAGAGTGACAATGAGAATTCAGCTGGAACAAACAGTAATCTCTAAGGTGCTTTAGCTCCTGCCACTCTCAATGAAGTTCTTTACTCAAAGTAGGATAAACCATAACCTATTCCTCTGAGTACAGGGCGTTGTGTTCACTGTCCTTGTGAAATGCAGACAGTCACGTTTTTGTTCACAAGGATTTTTTKGAGAATAAAAGAGACATACTGGATTTGTTCAGATATCCTTGTCATTCACCGCTTGTAGCAAACATTATTAATATAAGGAACAGGGAAGAAGAATCACTGTGAGGCCAAAAGCAAATCATGAAACATGCAGAAAATGAAGCATGCAGAGGGAATAGGAAAAAAGAAGTTTTAAGAGTATAGGAGAGAAAAATATATTACAGGATGAAAGACTTACAAAGCAGAGGAGTTCAGGTGGCAAGAGATTTGTGAGGAGTAGCTCAAGAACAAGTGAATGAATGATAAAGAGTAAAAATACATTGTGAAGAAAAAATTATAGTTCTCTGAATTCAGTATTTCTTTACTTCTGAACCATTTAGAAAAAAATATTCTAAGAGAGTTTCTGTTCATTTATAAGACATCTTTTAATGCTAAATCTGCCAAATCCTTATGTAGCACAAACCCACAAGAGTTGGTCAAAGCACATGGAGAAGTGAAACATATTTCTGGCAAAGATTTTTCATGACCATAAGGCTCTCAGCTAAATATCTTTCCATGAATTAGTGATGCAATATTATTACACTGGCTTTGACTTTAATTAGTTATATTGCCATGGGCTCCAAGAAAAGTTYCAAATGCCTTTTCAGAGGCAAAGTTTTCAGAGAGGAGTCTCAGCTGCTATTTATAATCCAAAATTACTCTGTAATGCTAGAAACTGACCCAACAACAGGTTTTGGAAAATTATGCCTGTGACTTATGATTAAACTAATGTTATTTTTTTCAAAGTGTCTATGCATTTAATTTTCATTTATTTATAATGATTGAAATATCTTTAAGAGTTATATGTCTAGTTTTCACCTTCTTTTGACAAATATCACATTTTCMTCTTTAACACTTTTATATCTTTAAAAATCTGTCTTTCRTYTCTATGATGCGTTGTACTTTTTCTAAATGAGCAGTAGTAGTTCTCTACCTATTCCAGGTGTTGAGAGATTCCAAAGAGCCTGAGGAGATATATTGTTAACAGATTTTTATTAAGCAGAGTGCTTAAATGCTCTCTTAAACATATCAATGCTTACAGTCCTCTCTTTAAAAATCAACCTATACACAAACTATGAAGAGATTTCTATTTGTTTGTTTGAGAGTCATACTATGTAGCMAGCTCTACTGCTTATGGAGTTAATGATGTAACTTTCTTTAGACTTCAGTAGAAGGAACATGAACCTTCATGTTCAGTAGAAGGAACATGAGCTGCTTCCTATTTAATGATCAGTTTCTTGCTGAGACAAAAGACTTTCTTCAGAGCAAACATGAGGCTCAGACATTTTTTCCCCATTCTCTTCTGGTTTTTCTCAGTGGTACAATGGTTACTATCTATCCCTGCCACCCTCTCCTCTATTATTTCTTGGCTGCAATCCATTGAACTCTTTAAGATATTCACTCTGCCTCTCATTGACATCTTGATGATAACCTTGTCAGTGAATATCGACAGGCTCAACCACCATATATTAATTAGTAGTCACTAAATTAATCAAGCTTTTTTTTTTTTTTTTGTCATTCAAAAAGCCTCCATTACAATGGGGAGAGCAAGACCACATTGCTTGCAGTTGCTGCTGGTGGTATTGACCTGCTATTTGGTACTTAAAGACAGCGACCTATTAATATTCCCTGGCTTTTATACAGGTTGCAACACTGTATAGASATATTACTGTTTGCTGAAGCAGCAGAAGCAGCAATACAGGACATTCACAATTTTTATGRAGCCTTATGGAGTTACCTTAAAGAAAATAAAATACATTATTTTGTCATGATTTCCAAATTCAAGTATCCATTAATGTGCTGACTTCTTAAATAAGAAGGTTAGTATATGTGTATTGGCATTCATTCTGGGAGATAAGGCACTCAGTTACCACCATTAACACTTGCCTGGGATCTCATCTAGATAAGGAAACAGGATCAGACCTCAGCAGCACCAGCAGGAGATAACTGGATAAAGTGGCTGACCGTCAATCACTCTGAAACTCGGTGAGGGGTATGAATTCAGTTTAGCTAAATCAGCTCTGCTACATGTTTGTTGAACCTTAATATCACTCCATGAAGTGGMGGTTTCAGGTAGCTTGGTAATGAGACAGTGTAATATTTCACAAGGGGATATTGACCTTGGTGTTTCTGCGGAATTCCAGCACTAAAATTGTGTTCTGCTTACTTAGGATTTTTCCTGTAGTTTGACTTCCACAGGAATTACTCTTCACCTTTCTTATACTATCAAGTACATTTGACTGGTATACGAAATTCTGTTGTTTATATGTAATAAATRTATACAATCAATATTCCTACATATTATATATATGAATGATACAGGACACACGAGAATCCTTTTCTGTTAAAATGTGTTACGTATAAATATAAATCCTCCCTCATCTTTACTTTTATAGCCAACAACTATGAATGTAACATTTACCCAAGAAAAGCAATGGTAATCAACATTGCTTTATATTTCCCCATAAAAATTCTTTAAATATTTGTCAGGTTACAGGAAAGTGTCACATTTTTATTTTCTGTTGTTTGTACTGGGGAAACCAATTWGGTTAAAATAAGAATATTTTCTCAAGATAAAAATAATGAGACCACAACAAATAAAACTTTCATAGTAAAACATGGATACAGAGTACAAATTTGAGAGTGAGATAGTAATWTCACATCCCCCAAGAGCCATTTAGAATCAGAAGGCTTTCATTTTTTTTTTCTGGTTCTCAGAATAGATGATTAAAATTAAAGCAATCTTGGACCAACACCAGAATTAAATTGTAACGTGTTTCATGTTTCCCCCTTTTTTWACTTCCCTCCCTGGCAAAGTTTGGCAGTTCCATTATTATGGCAATCAAGCTGTCATGTTTTTACGTCATATATCRCCACCAAGAAAACTAATTTCAGACTCTCAGCATGTTTGCAACTCCTTAGAAATAATTCTTGCAGGTGATGATGAATGGATTGTAGAAATACAGAGACATCCTATGGTCTAGGAACCCTTAGGTCTAAGACAAAGTCTTGGATAATAATGTTCAGACTAGTTCCCTTTGTTATCAGATATTCCTAGGTAGGAGAAACAATGATATTTTTATCCTTGTTGCTTCCCTCTCTACTTAAATGAGATGACATCCTACTACAGATCTTCTCTAGATGTCATAAGGCTTCAAACAGACTTAAACACAGTTAGAGAAAATCCGAACAACTCTTTAATTATTTTGTGATTACCCCAGTTTGATCTACTGTGCATTTTGCTTCAGTAGATTTATGGAAAACAAACAAATCTGAGCATGACTTCAGTTTCTCATATGCAAATATTTTAGAGAGAAAGCTCAGGACATTTGTCTAGCATTTCTACAACGTAGTAATCAGTTGTTGGAGCCAAATTTCTTCCCCCCACCTCCCTCAACTCCCTCCCTGAAAAAAAGTTTAAATATGGGTTTGAGGCATTACAAATGAATTACACTTTTTGTAATGCAAAGTGTAAAAGAAACTCTAGCTTTGTATATTGTACACCTCATCACCTTGTAAAACCTTTGCTTACATATCATAAGTTGTGTCTTTGTCTAAAAAGGAAGATATTTCAAGTTATTTGGACAAAACATGCTAATTTTCAATAAAGACATTTGTATGAGAAGAGATACATTACACAAGCTTATATAGGCAAAGTCTTTCCCCCCAAAGAACTGCAAAGCTAGCAGCTAAAGTACTCTTTTTGTCTTCTGCCTTGAGAAACTTTTCTGTAATAAAAAACAACACAGTAAAAAACATGAAACTGGTATTTTCCTCAAAGACTGAGGAAAAAAGCTCTTGAGAGACACTTTTTTACAAATATTTATTTGTTTGTTTATTCTAAGTTTGCTCTYCATGTTATATTTTATCTCAAATGAAATGCATTGTACCATACCCTGGGAAAATTTAGCTCCAAAGAAGTGTTTCCATTTTAAGCATTTTGGCTTTCTGTTGATCTTTTAGATACCATTTTATTTAAATAGCCATGTAGCAAGACAAAATTGTTTTCATATATTTGTGAGTCAGACCAGATGAAAGATGAAGGTTACACAATATTTAGATCCAGTATCTAAAGTAAACCATTACTGTAACTGAAAACAATGTATTATACAAATTTCTCCTCATGGAAAAATCAGTTCCTGGTATTCTTGCCACTCAAAGGAAATTATTTCCTTGTCTTAAATGAGCTTTTTGAAAAATAGTAAGAGAAAGATTAAATTGTCTCAAGTTAAGTTGTTAAAAGTTTTCTTTTCTTTGAAGAGGAAACATAAATTGAAATGATACCCATAAACAATTTTGTCTGATAATAGGATTTGACATTGAATTGTTCTAAAAGAGGAAAATTGCCGTGGTCCTCTAATGATAATTGGTGTTAACATTGAATGGTCAGGGATGCAAGAAGTCAGCTTTTCWTCCTWTTTTTCTTCSTGTTTCGAAACAGCTTTTTAAAGCCTACATATACATTCRGTGGGAGCCAAAAGGGTTCAGGTAAAGGTACAAAAGGTCTGCCTGCACACGGTCTCTGAGCAGGAACATTAGCTTGTAAGAAAAGTAAATACAGAATTCAATTCATTGTTCTTTTCTTGCTAATCACATCAAACGGAGAAAGACTCTGAAGGCTTTATTATCTAAGCTGGAGATTCTGCAAATACTTGACTTCAAAGAGTATCTTCATTGACAGAGGCAGCATCACAGAGGCAGTTACTAAGCACACCTATAAAGTTATTATTGYAAATCATTTGTAGGATCAAGACCAGCAAAAGGTGAGCAGGCAAAAAAAATTACATCTGGAATCTTATTTCTGTGCTCCTCCAGTAAAAATTTATAAGAGCTGCAATATAACAGAGAGTACCCACTGGCTGTAACTATTTATTTATCATGCATAAAGGTGCTTGAACCTGATAGGCATGGAGGTCCTTTTAAGTGTCCCCAGCATCATTAACTGAAATGGGGTGGTAGCCACACCAGCAAAAGTATCCAAGGACTAAAGAAAACTAACCTGATGCTTAAGGACTTGTTTGCGTTTTTCCTGCTGCTTTATTGGAAGATGCTGGTAGTGGACCAATATTTAAATAAGGCATTGTGCAGCCCATTGGCCTCTCACTCTGCTTCCATTGAAACCATTGGGACTTTGGGTATAAATCAGAGCCACAAGTGATGCTTGCAAGAGAGTAATTTCTAGGTGTTGATGTTTCTAGAATTTTGTGTTTACTTGTTTGACCTCAGACATTATACTGACAGTGGGAAATTTTTTATCTTCTTTTTTCTAACTCCTCAACTGATAGAACATTGGGTAGGTGCAACCTCTTTAAAAATGTTTGTGTAAGTTTTTTTTAATTGTTGGTCTTTCTAATTTTGGTAGAAAAAAGCATGTTTGTTTTTACATCTCTACAGGCACACACATATGCACTCTCATATAAATAGTTTTTCAGCTCATATTGACTTAATATTTTCCATTGCAATGGAAGTGGTAAATAGGCTGTCATGGCAAAACACTAAAACATTATCATTAGCTCAAGTTGTGTATTCTGTAATTTAAGCTTGCAAACATGTTGTTTCGCTTTGTTCTTTGCTATTCCAAAGAAAATTATTATTCAGCTTTTTCAAGTTCTTCGGTTGATACACGAGGATACTTTCAAGCATCAGCCACTTGAAAAATATAAATTCTTGTGAGAATTAAATAAAGTAAATTTTGCTTAGTTGTCTGCCAGGCTATTCTGGAGACTAATGCAAATTCTACTTGCAATTTCATCCTGGTTTAAATCAAATGAAAATAAAATAACATTTTGCAGAAAACAATCTAAAATGGGGCAAAGAATTTTGGTAATTTGAGCAATGACAGCTCAGTTAGCAAGGGGAAAAGAAAAGAGTATTTGTGAGAAATAGTCATTGGATTACAAGGAACATGTACACCTCCAAAACACAGACAATAAAACATTTAAATAACAGAAAAATGGTGTTCTGATAGAGCATAAAGAACCTAAATTATGTTTGGCTTTCATGCTTGTTAGGTATTTGTGAGAGACAAGTAATTGATCACTAAAACTAGAGTTTGTTTATTTACCTGTTGGCAATGAAGTCTGACTCCAGTCAAATAATCCAGTCAGTACACATTGCAGTGATGCCTTTTCTTCCCTGTGCTAAGTTGATGTTCTTCTGCAATGATCTGTTTCCAGACAGAGCAAACAAACTTCTTTGGAATTCCAGTTTTTTGTGAGGCTTAAGTTATTTACTCTGTCTCATGATAATTTCATCAAACTCATACAAAGAGTTGWAGATTTTGGCACTTTTTTGGTGTTTCCAATTTCTGCTTTCAATGACTAAGGTCAAGAATAAAGGTTAAAGAACTGCTTAGCAATGGGGGGAGGACTAGCCTTGTTTTAAATGGAATTTCAATGGCTGTAAACAAGGGTGGGAAATAGTATAATTCTCAAGACACTTGTTACAATCTATAAAGGATTCTCTTCTGCCTCAAACACTATTAAAAMCACCATAAATAAATTAAATTCTGAAAAACAGGTCAGCTATAGAGGTATTGTTTATTTAACTACTTAGCAAGTACTTCTGTGTTACCAGGAGAAAAAACCCAAAGAGCATGAAAAAGGAGAGATAATTGTTAATATCTTAATTATATTTTAGAAAGAATGTGCAAAACCATTCCAGAAGATACAAAGATATAATTTCACAACTAGCAAGGACAGAAAATGTGTTGGAGCAAAGGGCCAGTTATGAAAGTTGTCATAACTGCACATTCTGCATTAGTGTAGTTCTGTGACCACAGCACTCTGCATAAATTCAGTACTTTTCAACATATATTCAGACTATAAGAAGCCTGCAATACCAGGGTTGCTAGGAATGAAAACTCAGGCTTTAAACTGAAATCTGGTAGTGCAAAGGAAGCAATATCTCCAGCACTCTTTTTTTCATTATTCATTCTTTTTTCATTTACTTTCCCAGTGCTATGTATATATTGCTGTTGGTCATTCTGAATCTCACAAATTAGTTAACAGATTAGTTTATACAAGTGTATTTTTGAGATTGCTAATTATTTTTATTTCCTTACCAGTTATAAAACACGTGGAATTTTTTTTTTAATTTATGTGATAGTTCTTCAGTTGCTTTTGCTGTTTATAATCCAAAACCTTTGCAGATAATCTGTTTCTATGAATGTTGTAGTATTCTATAACATTTTTTGACTTACAGACCTTTAAAGGTCATGCAGTCCAACCCCCCTAGAAAGGGCAGGTCTCAGATTTTGGGTTGACTCCCGAGGTGTTAGAATAAGTCTCTTTCCCAAGCCCCACGGCAGAAGAAGAAGTCCGGACTCATTGTCTYTGTCCTTCAAGGTTGTTTATTCTTTTCTTATCTATTACATTCTTTTCTGCCCTGCTGAGGTCTGTGCTGCAGCTCAGGTTGTTGGAACTGCCTGGCTCTCAGGGCGGTGTTAACTCTTTATACCAAGTGCTGCGTGTTCCATGTTTACAGTTAATTACCATTACCAATACTTATTACCTATGTTAGACAGTGCATTTCTACTCTAATCCAGTCCAAAAGTGCCAACATCACAGCAGAAGATGGAGGAAAAGAAGAAGAAGCAGAAGGAAGGATACACCTAGATTCCTCCATTTTGCCTTCTTGAACMCCCATTCTAAAACCCCAAAATTCTACTTTTCACCCTGTGATAAGTTACCTAYCATTCTAATTAAACTCTTCTGGCTTGCAAAACCTCAAACAAGGTTGGCAGTCTTTCCCATGGACTGAAATCAAAGGCACTGGTGCTTTTGACTCTGTGCCAAGGTCTTTGGACTCCTTGCCAGGGTCTCAGACCATGCAGGGCAGCCAGAGGAATGTCCTGGGTTCTGACAGGCAGGGACGTATTGAACCAGATCAGGTTGCTGACTTTGAATATTTCCAGGGTTTTCCCCAAAGAGGGGCATTTACCACCTCTTTGGGAAACATGTTCCTGAGCTTTGCCACTGTCATTGTAAAAAAAAAACTTTCTTATATCTAATCTAAATCCATCSTCTTTCAGTTTAAAACCATTGCCCCTTGTCGTAATGTTGCTATGCCAGCAATTTTCTCAGGAAATATTAGGCAAGTAGTAAAAATATGTGAACTGCTTGTGGAAATCATGGCCCCAAAAAATCCTTATTTTGAGCAAAAAAAAAAAAATGGAAAAAAAAAAAAGGCAAAACAAGCAAAACCCCCCAAACAAAACAAAAGAAAAATAACAACACGACATTAAAAAAAAAAGCCTAGAAAATCCTTTAAAATTTGAGAAAACAATGCCAAGCAAAATTATCTCCACCCAGATTAGAAYTGAGAGCTCATTTTCATATAACATTTCTCCTTTTAAATGAGGTGAAAAAAAGAAGTTAAACACATTCTTTTTACTAAAGAGGTTGTTGGCGTCTGTTTATTAGTAGGAAATAGAAAAATATTTCTTTATGCTGACARCACAGGGATAGTCATTTCTGATGTGATGACTTTCCAGTTACAGAGCCCAGCAGGTGCTGATTGTCACACTGCCATGGACTCCCCAGTCTACTGCAATTTATACCAGCTATGTTTCTCCCTATCTATGYAAGAACTGAAGAAATTTAGGCACTTAAAATATTTCAGAAAATTTCACGCATGTCTTCACAGTCCAATAAATYTGGAGTATGAGGTACAGCAGCCTATTTCTCTTTGAGTGTGAAGGAATATATTTTACATATTAACTAGATGTAGAATCTAGGTTGTAATGTAAATAATTCTCAGCCTTCTCTGACAGTTGGACCTGAAAATGAAAGAGTTTTGTAAATACAGAGAAGAAAAAAAAAAAAAACCAGTGACTGTGATAAATCTTTAGATTTATATGTTTCAATAGGTTTTCCAAAAATGTATGAGTTTTAAAGTAAAAGAAGAGTATTTGCTTAACACTGTATTAACTATTTCAATATCGTCTGAATGTCTTTTCACAACTTTCAAAAGGCTCAGGGAAAGTAATCTGTCCAGTGAAAAAAATCTCTTATAATTAATTCCTAAACTGGTGGMTGAACTGAAAAATCAACTTTAAGGAATCAGGAGGAGGTTATCTTTTGGCCTCATTGAACTGAATATTTCTGGGTTCTGCTTAGAGAGCCCACAGACAGCTGAGGTGACAAAGTTCTTATCTCAGCATCCATTAAGCCAAATCATGTAAGGAATTACACTTTCTGAAATAAGTAAGTCAACCCAGAGACTCAAAGATAGCTGACTATCAAATTCCAGTCATTTTTTGAAAACGAGATAACTTAGGAAATTTGGATTCTCACATCCAATTGGCCACCCTTAGAAAGAAATGGAAATACTTCTAGAAATCACAACTTCACACATGTTGGGGGTTTTTTTATTTCACTATAAGGAAACCCACGGATGTAAAGGAGGAAGCAGGGAGGTCGAAAACCAAGTTTCTTCCAGTGAGTTATACATTGTGGAGTTATTCAATATTTACCCTGCAACAACAACAACAACAACAACAAATGTAGCTAAAATAAACACTTTGAAATGGCTTTGGAGCAAGCACACACTTTCCCACAGAGAGGAACAGCTCAAACCATGCAACAGTAACAAATATTTCATCACCATTTACCCCAGAGAAGTTATTTCAGAACTGCTCAAAAGACCATATTTGTAGCTTGCCTCCTGTTATGTCTATCTTTTTTTATCAAGATGTCCTACTGTTAAGATCAGGTTACCATGGCTACTGTGATGTTAAGGTTATGTGTAAAGTTTTTTTTTGAGCATCATTCTTACTATCAAAATAACTGTTTTCTGGAAAGAGAGTGAGGGGAAAAATGAAAGTGGGGTGACTGTACTTTTTCTGCTCCAAGAAATCTATTGTTAGACTTGTTTGATCTAAGTCAGCTGAGGTCACTTTGACTTTTATTATGCTCTGAATGTGGGAAATATCTTAAATCTTTATGTAAACCATAGGAGTGAATTCGGGATCTGGATTAAGATGTGAAGAGATGAAATTTTCTTGTGAATGTCTGTTTTTCTTTTTTTCCTCTTGACTATGTCATCTAAACAAATTTTTAGATATTTACTCTGTCTCAGTTTGGAAAGTTAATTAAAATATGACTAGAGATGGACTCACAACAATGATCCACATCTGAACAAACTCAGACATTTTTGGAATTAACATCTACTCCTAAAGAATTTCACAGCTGTCTTTTATCCCTGTGAAGTTATTTAAACCATCAAATGAGTTATGAAAAAAAGATTAACCAAGACTTACCTCAGACCCTATGGCAATATAAACTTCAGGTGCTACGAACAACTTGGAGTKTAATTTTTGACCATGATCAACACCACCTGGTTGGGAAGGAATTGGAAAGATTATGCACAAAGATTCAGTGAAAGGTGCCAGTTTTTCCCCTGAACTTCAATGTCCTGTGTTTGTGCCGCTGGGAAGGCAGTAACACAGGTTGAGTGGATTTTTTGATAGGCTTCTTCARTATAAGCTATAGTAAGTGCATTTGTCAAGGAAGTGACTAGAACTGCCAAAAAAAGAAAAAAAAAGAAAAGATGAATTTTCTCCTCAGAGCAAGGAATAACATTGCAGCTCCATTTTCTTTCTTCACAGGTATAAAATAAGCTTTCTCAGAAGTTTTTGACAAAAGTATATTCCACTGAGATGATTTGATTGAACAGAAAAATAGATGAGCAGTATTGGTACCCTTCAAAATGAAAATCTATGTACTAGAATATCTTGAAAAGTAAACATATTTATAKGAATTGCACAAGCTCATGGAATGAGTATGTTTCTGGTTCGAATATTTCAATGYCATAATCCCACTGTTTGCAATAATAATCTAAGCATTCCCTCTTTGATTTTCATGTAGTCCTGGATGTCCTAAATATAAATCCTTTAAATYTGAAGTGCACAGTCTCATTACTGTTGTGTTGGAAGCAGATATTCTATGCTACTATAAAATCACTAAAGTAAAAAAATTTCTTATTAATAACTTATAACTGACAGATCCCTAAATTCATTAAAAACCATGTGTTGCAACTAAATTTGCACTTATAGTCTTTGCACTATCTGTGACTAATGGTTTAATTTGTACTTCATTATAAGAGTTCAATTTGAAAAAATATGAATAAATAATTAACATAGATTGTAATAAGCATGCTGTGGAGTGCAGCTCATGTGCTTTAATTACATATAAGCTCAACTACAAAATGTGTTGCAACTGCTTATCAATCTGTTTTATAACCTAACTTTCTCCAGTCAGATGCTGTAACGTGCAATTAAACAGTGGCAATAACAATTGTTGAAAATTGATAACCTACTTAAAAATGCATTCTCAATACAAAGTATGTCTAAGAGAACCTTTGTACTGAAAAAGCTATTTTTAAAAAAACAAAATATAAATTAGTATTATTATTTATATTACAATCTAAGGACAAATAAAAGTTCAGACAAAATTGAATATACAGATGTATACATTTTTGCTATAAGTTAAAATACTATTTTTTCACTCACTTTTGTGACTAACATGCTGAGGTAAAGAAACAAAAATTTGCTGATTTCAAAGAAAGTTTTTCACTTGATCAGAAYAATCATTTCCACACAAAATGGGTCAGGTTGGAAGGGACCACAGTGGRKSATCTGATCCTGCTCAAGYAGGGCCATCCCAGAGCACACARCACRGGACTGTGCYCAGRTGGTTYTTGAGTATCWCCACTGAGGAGACTCACATCTCCCTGGGAAATCTGTTCCAGTGCTCAGTATTTTTTGCAGACAAAGCAAATAACATTAGCTACTGTATTTTTGGAAATACATTCTTTCCAATATCTTGTGTCAGATCAAAAGAAGGCTTAATGTTTTTGCCAAAATTCAAGTTTTCTGTACTGATAAAATATGGATTCTGTACCACTGGAGAAAAGTTTCATTGGACAGGTACAGGCTTTCTGCCAAGCAGCAAAACAGACACAGAGATKGCACAGAATTTATATCATTTTTGTACAGTTTACAACAAATTTATGTGAAGTCTGAGAGCCAGAAGTGAAGATTTTGTACTTTWACATGGCACTTACTAATCCAACTTTACCTGTAAGAACAGAAATTATTATCTTATAAAAATCTACATGCTGTGCTTGGGCAACTCATTTTCAGGTCATATGTGAGTGGAATTGGTTGAAATACAGATTGAGGAAATACAACCACTTTTTTATATTACCTCACTTTGCCCTCTCTTCCGGGCTATGTGAAAGTATTATCATCTTCAGGAAAGGTCGTATTTTCAGTATCAATATGACAATTTACAGCACTTTTGCTTGCATTTCTCAGATTTGGGTATTTTTGACTTCACATCTCAAGCATTTTTACACAGCAATGACTTATATCACATGTGCAGCTCTATATTGAATAATGATTGATGTTTAATGTMTRTCTTAGTTGACTGTAGTCACTCTTGATCCCTGATCATAGCCACAGAAACAAATACATACAATACAAAAAGGCAGAAATTATGCTCACTTAAAATAACATTTTTTGCATGGTAGATGTATTTAGTCAAAAAACAGCTAGATAATGGTAGTAATGTGTGTCATCTTTGTATGACATCCAGGAGAATGGTTTCAAATGCTTTATTGAAGTGTMTGTACAGCAAAAGTAACAGATTGTAAAGATGGACAGCATCAAAAAGTGCTCTGTGGAAGTTGTCAGTAGTCTAGAATTACAGTGTCACTGAAAATAAAGACATGCTGCTTATTTTGATGTGATATAAATTTGTTTTTTTATCTCTGTTACACTTTGATGCAATTGAAAATTAACTTTCTTACACTAGCAAAGATCTCTACAATTACTGGTTTGTTTAATGACTGTGGAGTGAGTCATTGACCAGTTTTGAACATGTAAAGTGTTTCCAAGTYAGAAAGTGTGATCATCAAAACTAACTGGAACCATTTTCCATACTGATCACTCTGAGAGTAAGCTCTGGGTTTTTTTGTTGATTCATACTGTGAGCATCAATGACAGCTATCATGACTAAGTTCTTTTTAGGACTGTTACTGGTTTTTGATATTTCTTATGCYTAAAATGAGAAATGTTTACTGTGCTTTTAATACCACCAAAATCATAGAATCATGGAGTAGCTTGGACAGGAAGGTACCTTAARGATCATCTAGTTCTACATCCCATCCCTTGGGTAYGGATATCTTCCRCTAACTAGCTTAGATTRCTCCAAGCCCCATCCAACSAGGCTTTGGAGTTAGTATTCTCTTAAAAGCATTCATCCTATACTTAGTAGGAAAAAGTGCATTTCARGTTAAAGRGCCYCWGCCTATCTTTTAAAAACCTGAATTACTGTATTGGGTTGACCCTGGTTGGATACCAGGCACCCAACAAAGCTGCTTTATCACTCCCCTCTGCAACTGGACTGGGTAGAGAAAATACAACAAGAGGTTCATGTGTTGAGATAAAGATCGGGAGAAATCCCTCATCAAATACTGTCATCATGGGCAAAACTGACTCAGCTTAGTGACATTAACTGAATTTATTACTAACAAAATCAGAGCAGGATAATCAGAAGTAAAATAAATATCAAAAATGCCTTCCCCCCAACCCCTCCTTCATTTCTAAGCTCTACCTCCTCCCCATCTCCAGCAGCACAGAATAATGGAAAATSGGGGTTAGGGTCTGTAGGAATGCACCCCAAAACCAAGCAGATATTTTCCATATAAGGAGAAAGGGTTTCGGTTTCCCCTTAGGACTTAAAAGGAAAAGGCCCTAGAAATTTCTTTTCTCCCCTGGCAGCCATTAGCTCAAGGCCAAGACAGAAACACTGATAGGTCTCTTTATCAGTCCTTCAGAAATGTAGCTATTCTCTATTGGGCAGTTTGTCAGAAAACCCATCTAAATCATTCAGTACTTAAGGGAGAGCATAAAACTTCTCTAGTGCTTTTTGGGGCTTCATAGCAATGTGCAATGGGCTTACATGCACCTGTGCAYGGTTTCTATTTTSTTCTTTATCRTTTATTGGTYTATCAGTTTATTAAACCTYTTGCTTTACAAAACACACCCAAGGAGCCAACTCRCAAATTAGTCCARGACATTCTGAGAAGTGCTGGAAACCCTCAGGACTTAATACACTTCTRCATGGCTCATTCTAMTCTGGCCACATGTAAACTTGTATTAATGGTCAGTTCATCCCATGTTGTCCCTGCTGCTGCTCAAGAAGAGGACTCTTATCCCAGCTCCAGGATGGGATCCCTCCCATGGGGGACAATTCTCCATTAATTTTGCCAGTGTTATTTCATTCCACAGGTAACAATTTTCCATGAACTACTGGAATATGTGYCACTCCTCTGTGGGGTGCAGCCCTTCAGGCACAGCSCTCTCCAGTGTGRGTCTCCCACAGGGTCAYAAGTCCTACCGGGAAACCTGCTCCAGCATGGGATCCCCTCTCCMTGGATCTGCAGGAGCTTGCTCCAGTACAGGCCTCCCATGATTTCTCAGCCGCTTCTCAGGCATCCACCTGCTCTATCGTGAATCTCCTCCACAGGCTGCAGGTGTATCTCTGCATTCCAGTGGTCCTCCATGGGCTGTAGTGGCACAGCTGCCTCACCATGGGCTGCCCCACGGGCTGCAGGAGAATCTCTGCTCCAGCTCCTGAAGTACCTCCTCCTCTTCCTGCTCCAGTGACCTTGGTGTCTGTAGAGTTGTTCCTCTCACATATTCTCACCCCATTTTGCTCTGGCCCCAATTGCATCTGTRCAATAACTTTTATCTTCTTCTTAAATATGCTTTCACAGAGGTGTCACCATCATTTCTTACGGGCCCAGCCTTGGGCAGCAGCACATCYTGGTGCCCGCTGGCATTGGCTCTKYTGGACATGGAGAAAGCTTCTGGCAGCTTCTCACAGAAGCCATGCCTGTAGCCCTACAGCTACAAAAACCTGGCCATGCAAACCCAATWCAATTACAAAGACATGTTCCACTAATTATTTTGGGAGCAGRGGGAGTGTGTTGGGGTTCTTTTTAAAAACTTACATGGAATTAAATAAATAATCAATTGCAATATATTTCAACTGAAARCCTTCTATTTTAAAATAAATCAATCACACAATCCTCACCACTAGCTGTGATAAAAGTAGGTGTTTTGACACTGAAATTCATCAGGGCCTGGGACACCTAATTTCTCTCTGCCTCTAAAAATAGCCTTAAATTAATTTCAATTCACGTCTAGAGTTCAGGGTTGATGAGATTGCACCTTTGTATATACCCAGAAGAAACCTAACTTTTATAGAGAAAAGGGACCTAAATCTGCTGCAATGTGGCAACTAGTTTCATGGCTATGAAACTACCTGCCCACTACAGCTGCTTCTGTTTGCAGAATGTACTCTGCATTTCCTCCTAATAAGYCCATAAATAACATGTTTCATGATCTGAAGGTCTCTTAGACACCAGGGTGTAAAATTTTTTTTGGCTTTCACATATTTAGAGAATCTAGATGGCAGCATACATATGGGATAATGGTAAAATACATAAAAATGGCCATAGAGTCCAGGAGAGAATTGTGATTAGCCTTGTTTTAAAATCCTGGTGGTCAGTCATCTATAAGACAAATCTTAAATGTGAATAGCACAGTTATCTAGCTTTGAGGCCAACTCAATTATTTTTTTTCCCCTCATCCACTCAGTTTTTCTGAAACTATCGGCAAATCTGATGCATGTTCTGAATCTTGTACAAGACTGAGATACATGAGAGCAAAGTTCTCTTGAAAGGGAAGTAAGGACACACATAGTCTCATATTCTGGCTAATCTAGATTAGTAGAGGTTTTGGATGGACGGGTCTCCTACATGTGTATTCAAGAATTTTTCTGAATAAAACTGTCATGGGGATATTTCACTTTTAAAACCAAAAAGTAATTTTTATTTGTTTGTCCTTAACTGAAAATCTGATAATCAGAATTTTCAAAATCTGAGATCTCAAAATCAACTTAAAATATRAATGTCAGACTGGGTAATTAACACTAATAGGTATCCTGACACAAGACGAGTTATTTTAGCTATGCAAAAATACACTTTGAGTTTTTTCTACCTGTTTTATCAGCTCTACAGAAGAYATAATTATGAAGAGAGAACTTAAGCTAGGATAGGTCCTCTAGTAGTCTTAATTAATGGATTTGAGTGGACTTTGGTTTTGGTAAATTATGAAAGTATGCCCTAAAGAAGCAAATCCTCTAAGACAATATGATTTTTCACAGAGTCACCATTTTAACAACCATGACAGAACAATACAAAATTCAGTCTAACTGTTGTATTTGGCTARGAAAAGGTTACTAACATCACCTAGCTCTATGACATGCTCTACCTGCCTTTGGTCAGGACTATAAAAATGTAATGAACTGTGTTAATTTGCCATTTGCAATTTGACATGGCTTTAAAATTCAATATACACCACCAGATCACTCTTATTCTCTTTCTCTCTCTCTCTCTCTCTTTCTCCCTTTTCTAAGGCAAAACTTTTCTCAAACTCTCTTTTAGAAGAACAGCCCAACCACAGATATCAAATGATTTTTGACTTTCACACACTAGATAGA
Source organism: Alauda arvensis (assembly GCA_902810485.1). Lineage (NCBI taxonomy): Eukaryota > Metazoa > Chordata > Aves > Passeriformes > Alaudidae > Alauda > Alauda arvensis. Next base: position 27,787 of record CADDXX010000011.1, on the reverse strand, counting down.
GGGTGCAGAGGCATAAGATGTGTGCCAAGSTTTTCTCCAACTATTACAAAGCCTGAGGTGAAATTATTCTATCCATGTACTTTTACATCTCTCTTCCCATTGTATTTAGAAACCACCTGGCAGACTCATACAGACTACAGTTATGCTGCATCCTGTTCTCATATATGACATATACCTTCAGAAAGGTGCTCACTATCTCATGCAGGGAATCTGCATCTTTCTCTTGAAGCAGACAACTACTGAAACTTTTGGCTCTGGCAAAGCACTGTGCAGCCATAAAGTAGAGGCCGAATCTACCCCCAAAAAGTTACAAACCTCAAACAAGTCTCTGCCAAGGGCTTGAGTGATTTTAGTTTGGAGGCAACAGGTAGCTAYGGAATCCAATTTTAAGATAAGTGAAAGATGAATATTCATCAGAGCAGCTGCTGATTGAACAGGTTCTTAAATCAGTCCAACTCTTTTAAATCACTGTGTTAAATCCCACTGATTCAGAATGTAAAAAGTAATTTCAAAAGTTCTGTTAGAAAATAATTTTTTTCTTCACGACTGGTTTRAAAGCTGCTGGCGAGAATTTCAAACGACAGAATGGCACTTGTGGAATAGCACAAGTGCAAGGTTGAAAGGATGATGARCAAACAGCTATGTCAGCCATCATCTAGCCCTACTTGAGTTTTACATTGCTAGGTAGAGTGCAAATCATCAGTTCTTTGATTTAAATGCTTTAGGATTACAGGTAATCCTTCAAAATTCAGCTTTAGTAACTCAAACACYTCAGATTTTTGAGGGCCATGTCATGGGAAATATTTTCAAAAGTGCCTAAGTTTAGTGTTTGCAGTCTATTTTTAGTCTTTAATGGTTGTATGTATGTATTTCTATACCAATGCAGAAAACAGAGATAAMTGTGTATGTTTGCCAATGCTTAATTTCCTGTACGACTTGGTAGTCAATACACAGCRCTGTATTTCAGCTGAGAAGATCTGCTGCAGGAAGGGAAATGTGTTGATGGAGATAAATAAAAGGGTCAAAGTTTCTTGTCCAGAAATCAGTGATAGAGGTAGTGATATCTGAAAGAGATATCAACAATCAAGTCCAAGCTGTGTGACATGAAATAGAATGAGAAAATAACATATGCAGAAGGGGAAGCAACTCAAGGTGGAGACTGGATCCTGGATGCTAAGGAAATCACTCTTTGAAAAAGAATCACAATTTGCCTGTTATCCATTGACGTGCATGAGAGATATTTCAAAATAAAATAGAAAATATGTTTTATTTGTTTGAATGCTTAGAAGTGTTTGTTAAAGCAACAACAACAAMAAAAAAGTGAGCATAAAACACTCCTCAGCAATCTACAAAGTAAAAAAAAAAAAAAAAAAAAAAAACATGCCTGAGTAGACCGGTAACTTTGCAGTCTTGTGTTATACCCACTATCACTTCTAATGTGAAAAGCTCTGACTGTCTTCCCATTATAACCATTTCAAATTAGTTCTGACCTGTAGTTTCTCAATAGTCTTTTAAGCAGAAGTACAGGGTTTCTGACTGAATGAAAAGAAATTCAGGTATGTACTCAAAATACTTATTTTGAATACTCTAGAGGATTTACAGACATTTCAGTAAACTTTTCTGATGATGTAACTTGACAAATTTTGTAAGATTTAGCRCTTAATTTTATTTGCAAATGCCTATGAATTCAATAAATAGCAAGGGGTTTTCTGTTAGTTACTCGTGTTTATTGCTTTTCAATGCAGGAAAAGAAATTACATAGAATATTCAGACAAAATGTCTCTAATTAGAAAATACAAGTGTCTACAAGCTGTTAGGATAGATCTTTACATTTCATCTAGATCCTTGCCACTCAAGGCAAGAGCACTGACTACTCAGGTAGTCTATTCCAGTCTTTTCTCATTTTTTTGTGAAAGCCTTTGAAAAGTTTACTACCTTTCAGTTTAAGAGGGAGGTTAAAGGGGATTAAATTTGAAATTTAAAAACTTTTAATGAAACACCTTTCCATTTTTCTTACCCTAGAGAGGATTGYTTTCATGCTAATTTCTGCTTTCAAAATGGAAGTACTAGGAAAGCTGTTGTGGAGGAGATATATTAGGAATGGATAGAAGTGAACACTTTCCATCTCATACCCCTGTTGCAGAGTCTCACAGCTCAAGGARCTGCTCTGAATGAAAGTAGTAGGAAGCTGGTAGAATAATTTTACTTTATTTGAAAAAATCCCTAAGATATTTGGAAGCAAGACTTGAAATGAGATATTTCACTTCTTGTTCTATTATTTAATTTGAAGCCGAACTTTTTCCTTTGTTTTCCTTCTTTTTATGCACAATATTAATGCATTCCACTCGTTCCAATGCACTGACTTCTAATAMTTGTGATATGCCAAAATCATAATATATATTACCTTCAAGAAAGTTATGTTTCTTAGAGAAAAGGGAAAGCTTTACACAGAACCATAGAACAGTTAAGGTTGGAAAAGACCTCCAAGACCATCAARTCCAACCTTTGATTGCAAAGCAACTCACCAATTAATCATTGCACTAAGTACCGTGTTGTTTCTTGAGCACTTCCAGGGATTGTGATTCCACCACCTCCCTGGCAATGTGTTCCAATGCTTAACCACTCTTTCCATGAAGAAATTCTACCTAATGTCCAACCTGAACCTCTCCTGGTGAAGCTTGAGGCTATGTCCTCTCATTTTGTCACTTCTTTTCTGACACCCAGCTGGCTACAACCTCTGGTATGGGTCGAGTGGGAGCTCCAGGCAARGTTTATTAGAGAAGCCCTCCTGTTGAGCCACGAGGAGCAGAAAAAGACCCTCTTGCTTTCTAAACTCCTCCTCAGAGAGATGAGCCTGGGTCTGGCTGGACCCAGTCCTAGCCTCAGTCTTTGTCAACAGTTTTACAACTTTGTCCCACAGGTTTTAATGATGGCAAATCAGATATTTTTACAAAATATATTTACTTATTACGCTAAATGATTGGACAAAAATAACTTTTTGTCTAATTATTTAAATTACTAAAGTTTTTTTTATGCTGTGTAGTAAATACTTAATTATTTACTACACAGCATAAAAGCTGAAGCTACTGTTATAATATCAGACTATTATATCAAAGCAATATTAAAGCAATTATATTAAAGCTAGCAAAAAAGAAACAATCATTAGAGATTGATGTAACTCACCCATACCAACGATCACRGAAAAGTCTCTTTCTCTTAACTTTGAGGAATGTACTTGGTGGGCATCACCAAAATCCAAGGGAGGAATCTCCACACACCCCAAGAAGAAATATGTTGGAAAAATCTACCTCGTGGAAAGTGGACTTTCACAGTATAAAGGGGTTGACTGCCAGTCATATGCCTTCAGGCCAGTTTGGCACCTGCAAAATCTTTGCGTCATTGCATAGAGGCTGATTTGAGGTTGATTTGAGGTTGATGTGCCAGTTTTAGTTTAATTCAACAMCAAAAACCAGCCCATGATGCCTCTCTCAGCTCATCACTGGTGGTCTTGCAAACAAGGCAATGTTCCTTTTGCTTGACCACATTCCAAGTAGAGCATTCTGTTACAAGCCCTTTTCAAAGCAGTTGTATAGAGTGAGAAGGTGCCCCTTGAGGCTTCGCTTCTCCCACTCAACTGCTGCCTTTGGATCTACCCAACAGGGTACAAATAAAAGTAAAWTTTTTTCCTTGCTTTTTAGTCTTATGTGAACTAAAAATAAACAGTTGCAGTGCAAGTAATCCTAACCCACTAGATCATGCCCATTAATGCTTTGGTTTCACCGCCAAACCTACCACCAAGTCAACTTATTGATGAGTGTGCTGACTTGTGGTGGAATAAAAATTAGCAGCAGACAGTGGCAAAATGTTCTCAAGAATACACAACACAATTTTAGAATTAAATAGCTTGCCTTTTTCCATTTTTTTGCGTTTTATTCCTTATCCAAAAGATAAATGACCTTGCTGTCAGAGCATTGCAAAAAGAAAAATTAAATCAGTGGCATGGAGCATGGCTCTGTGTGCCTTGGTTCCTAATATACTCAGACATARAACTGGCAAACTTCTGAAAAATGACAAAATTGGTCTTTTTGTCTTCACTAACATTTTTAAATACAGCCTCACTTAAGAATAACAGCAGCTAGTGGAGAATAACTCATAAAACAAACACCTCTGATTTTTATCATGTACTCTGCAARCAATKCAGKATCCAYGTTATTGGAAAGTGTGATGAAATTTTTACTAGCTACAATCAGCCTAAGTTAACAAAATATTCTGCAACCAAATTCAGCTACTAAGTGTGGAATGTATTTTGTTTGGGGGATAAGGTTTTTTAGAGGGCTTGTCATAAGCAGGACAGCTCTGAGCAAAATATTTTCTTCGTCTGACAGATCCATTTAGAAAACCTGAATCCTAAAAACCTTAATAGTGTTGTGTCTTCTATATTGTGCTTATACTCAGCACTCTCATGGGAATGTAAATAAAAGCTCACTACCTTATATTGCAAGATTAGGCAGTAAGTCAAGCTTTCAATTAGAACTGGCTGGTAATTAAAAAGTGAATAGCTATGTTTCTGTAATACACAGGCTGTAAGGCCCACTGTCCTCACAATTCTCCACTCGGGTTTTTTTRAGTATTCTCATTGTATAGAATAAGCATTGATTTCTTCTTCATTTCTTCAAAATATACCTGATTGTGGGTGCTTTTTGGGTACAAAAGAGAATTTTGAAGYTTTTCTATTACAAAGGTAAGCAAATATTTATTCAGATATTTTAAAAATAGTAAACAAGTAAAGAAAAACTATCACATTCTTCAAAAAATAGACAATTACTTGTGCASGTAAGTTAAATGCTCAATTCTCAATCTCAGACAAGCTAAGTTATTCAATACTACTTCAATTAATCATGTGAGCGCTGCCTTTCAGAACATCTGGCTTATGAGGTRTCCATATACTGCAGTATTAGTTAATCAGATATAAGAGATAAGTAGCTGRAATAAGCATGACCAGGAGAGTTTTGTGTCCCTAGAACCTTATAAAATGTTTTCCATGGAGTTTAATTCAATCTGCAGTGAGCTGTTTCTTCGTGCTGAAAACTGTGCTCCTGCCTTCCCACTCCTTGAATATTTACAGAGGCTTATGCACTACTTTTAAAGAAAACCTGACAATGACTTTCCAGATCACTYGCCAAACCACCTGAAAACTCTCCTCATTTTATTTCTTCCCTCTGGAAAAGCCTCAGAGAACAAATGGGTCTTGCAGCATGCCTGAGAAATCAGCAAGATTTAGGCTCCAATGAACCGAGGAGGGGAACGAATCCTGCAGTTAAGGACCCATCACTGATTATGCCCTGGCTCCAGCCCCTTGTGATTAGGCCAGGAGCCTGTTACCTTGAGCATGTTAGATGATCTCARCTGTCATGGTGTCATTTCTAAACACCCCAATGCACACTTCCCAGCACAGCTTGACAGGGACAGGTGTTACTGCTAAAACTATTTGCATGCAGAAGGCTGCGCACGTGGCACTGAGGTGCTTGCAGCCTAATCCTCCAGGAATGGAAAGGACAAACAATAAGCCTGGTTTTTTAATATAAGAACAATCAGACCTYTGTGGATCAAATTATTTCTAATCTATATGTTGGCACGTCTGTGTTTTTTGCTAATATCTGCAAATCTGTGCTCGAATTATTGTACATTTATAGGGGTTTGCTTAGCAGAATCACAGCTTCAGAGGGACACAGTTACTTAGAGAAGCTGAGTTGAACCATGATAAAAACAGGTATCACTAAAAGCTGCCTGAAGTTCATCAACAGGCCCACCCTGCAAATCTGCACCTTTGTCAGACTGGGAACAGCAATGATTAAGGGACTCCATCCTGTACTATGCAGTGCTCTGTGAAGACCTGGTCACTTCAAGACCTGGTCAAGTCAAGAAAGGGTCTAAGATTYCATATACATATATAATAATTTGAATAATAATACTTCTAATGAAAAATRGAGCATTTATCATTAACAGTGGACCAACTGTTTAGTGCGAAAATCCCATTTATTTCCAGAAAACTTGTGTCTAGTCAAATTTTATAACACCTCAGAGTATTACTCCTTCAGCAACTTAAAAGAAATATATTTAAAAGTATTTTGCATTTGTTTATGTTAGAGCATGCTTATGTTCCTTTTCCTGCAGTTTTTCATATGCATAATAGCCCTCATATCTATGAATATAATTAAGAAAAAATATTCATATGTCATCAAGTTTCCAAGAAAAGGTTTGTAGGTACTATGCTAACCATACACTGAACAAGTAGYTCAGTGGTTTCACTTGTCCTTTCCATTGTAACACTCTGATCATCTGCAATTTTCTCTAGTAGTATTGCTMCCCACAATAATATATTTAGTATACTTTAAAGAGTCAAATCATGAGACTGTATTTCTCAAGAATCAGGTCAAGTTGTCAAGGAGTCAAATTTCTTAGTTTAAACCATTGTAGAGATAAAAATGAAAGTTCAGATTTATATCTCAGATTTATATCTCAGATTTTTCCAAATTTACAGTCTTGTGGAGAGTAGGGATAGTCCAGTCCTGCCTGTTATAGTGAAATTTAAAAAAAAAATCATGTTAGTTATTAATGTTGTTAATCAGATGTTTTTGCTCAGTTGAGTATAGTCTAAAATGTACCTGTACTGCGACTGTAGAATTAGGTTACAGTGAAGGAAAAGCTTAGATCTGTGTCCTAATTAACTAGACTCATTGAAATGATGACTTTAGATAGTTTTAAAATGAAATAAAAAGGAAACATATATGCTTATAAGTGAATAAAACCCCAGGAACTTCATATCATCCATAAACAATAGTTTTAATATATTCAGGAGAATATGAGGATGTTTAATATCAGTTACAATTAGGAATATTTTCTAAATAAAATAAGGCTATGATTGCCATCATGTTTTAGATCAGCTCCTTTATTTTAGTAATGCTTCCATAATTAATTGTGATTGTATCTTACAATAGATATCTACATTTTTCCCTAAGAAAATTAGAAGACATAAAGATATGACTCAGAATCATAAAATATATTACAGAGAAAATCTGCTGTCTTATTTATACTTCCTTATTATCATAATGATTAATATTTGTCACTTATGATGAATTAAATCTACCAAAACAAGTGTTATAAACCTTCCTATAATTAGGATGAACCAAAATGTGTTAAAAGCATCTTTCTTGATAATTATTCTTGATGATGAAAACGATACTCCAGAATGTGAGTCTTATGTTGTTTCATTATTGCTATGCATGCAATTTACAGAAGAATAAAATATCAAGAAGTACTACCAGTCTAATCCTAGCACTTTTAGCATCTGTTCAATTTGTATAAATGAATTTTTCCTTTATGAGACTTTATTTGTGATGTTGGTGCTCAGTCCCATTTGTCAAATAGGTACCACAGCAGTACCCCTATAAAACACCTCTCCATTTGAGAGGAAAGGGAAAAGGCTGTGAAGAAAATCCTTAGGTAGTTGGAAAGAATAGCTAGGAAGAGATAAAAAAGAAAGGGAAGGCTTTAGTTGTATGATRTCTATTAAATGATGATTTGTAACTTAGAGCTTTCAGCTCCTGCTGCTGGTTCTGGAAATTTTACTTGCCCTCTGTTGAATTCTTCATCTGGTATTGAATACAACCAGATTCAGACAGGTGTGAAAACCAGGCTACATGACCCTGTGCTCCAAACACCCTCAATTTCAGAATTAAGAGCTGTGTGGCTCAATGAAAACAAATATGTTGTTTGTGTCAGATATATTCACTGTGAAATATGGCCAGCTTTCACTAGAGATATACTCAAAGTAASTGAGATATCACAGCAAGCAGATGGGTGTGGAGTATGTTTCTAGGTTTACATTTTGGAGTACATACCCATAATAAAAYGTGTTGTTTCCTGAGGAAAGACAATGCTTAATGAAAAAAACAAAATGGGTAAATAAATAACACTCTCTGGGAAATAGTAAAGGATGATGAAGAACTCTATAAAATAAAAATGYAACAGAAAARAGGAAATCACAGAGAAAWATTATRAAGGATATCAAAGSACAAAGCTAAACATGTTTCCASAATGTAAGAAGGATTCTTGGAAAAAATGTGAAAAATTAGAAGATAGAATCACATACAAGAAACATAATAATGCTTGTCTTTTTGAAAGCTGTTTCAAAGTGTGCTCTACTTAATTACTGAAAGATAGGATCATTTATAAATTATTAATTAAAAAAAAAGATTAAATACATTCTGGAGAWAAAGTTACTGTAGCAAGTTATATGGGTTTTTGAAAGTTTTATCAAATCTGCCAAGATTTCAGAAAAAAAAGTAGAGAAGGTAAACATGACAGGACAATTTCACTGAATGTGATGTCTTAAATAAGGATTGCAGTTATCAGGTATTTTCCTAGAGAGCAATTTCAACAGGGCACCTCAGTATGTCACTGTTGTGGCTTTTTCCTTTGACTTTTCTCTAGTTGAAAATCCATTATGATAAGTGTGCCCTGAGAAATGCTATCTAGCCTGGCTACTGATCGTCAGGCAAAATGACCAGCTCTGGAAGGAACTGAACTAGCGTTATGTCATATGAGAACCTGAAGGCTTCAACAAGATGACACTGTATACATTTCACTAATGTTATCTAATTTTTCAGGTTGTTTAAAGTGTTTTACTAACAATTGTTTTGGTTTTTTTATAAAGCATCCATCAACAATACTAAACAAGATTATTTTAACCCATTTTGACCATAAGTTTTAAAACTTATCTCCAGGATTTTCAAGTATTCTGCATGTCATGTAACTGGATTTTAAAATTCTCGTGACTAGTTGCATTCTGATTAAAAAAAAGATTAAAAAATAAGTTTTTTATCTTATATTTTGGACAATGATAAATTATGCTTTTTTATGAAGCACATTCAGATACTTATATCCTGGATCCACTGAAGTCTCTTTGTTTATCTGTTGTCTTATCTGCTGGCATTAGTACCTAGAAATATTTTGTATTTCCTGAAAAATGTTGTTTGACAAAGACCGTGTCAATGGCTTTTTCTAAGGTGAATGCAATTAGTAGATCTAATTTGTACATGCTGTTCCAGAAGAACCCAGCCACTCCTGTCAAAACAGCTTGGCAGGAGCAGTTGGTTTACGTAGAYATGTTGAATAGAATGAAAACATCATCAAAAGGACAGAAATAGCCTTTACCTGACTAGCTGGTTGTAGCAGCAATASTGTCATCAAAGAAGAAGACTAAATAAACAAAATAGGGATTAGAAATTTCATCCTGATAACAGAACAAGAGGGAAGTGAATTGCATTAATCATAAAGTTCAGTGGGGTTTTKCTCSAAAATAGTCACAGCTGAAATGTAATTACTAAAATAYRCCAACTACTTCACCAAATTAGGTAMAYYRGAAATGACTCTGGTCAATCTTGGAAAGAAATTTTACAGYTTTTAACATTAACCTCAGGAAAGTATTTGGGTTGCATGGCATAGCTCAATAGTTATAAGTATTACTTTGYTTGCAGTGTCACCATACCCTRGGAAATCTAGAATKARGCATTTTTGTTCCTCCATGATGAGTGCAGCACTATACACCAGTTGAATAAATGAATAATGTGCAGAGTAGCTTAGGCATATTTCTCATTTTCTGCATATGTAAATCAAGAGCAACAAAGAATGATCCCACAATGCCAAACCAGGTATGATTAAGAGGAAAACATGGACTTAATGTATCCAGTGGAATTTGCAATTATTGTTTCATTTTCAGTGAGAGCTGATACATGTTCCTCACACCAGCTTTGTGGATGCACTTTTACTGCTTGAACATGCTCTTCCCTGAGGAAAGACTCATGGAATGAGATCTAGGTTTCTTTGGTAGCCTTTCTGTAAAAGGAGCTGAATTAGGGATCTGTTTGCTACTGCAGCATGCGTTCTTAATTTACTGTCCATGGATTCATATTTCTCTATTTTACTCCATATGTTTTTATGTTGTGTGATTCTGTCCTGGCAGAGTTCTGCAGAGGCTACTATCCTTCCTAAAAGCACTGGAGTTCTGTCCTAGGTTGCAATGTAATATGTGTTCAAAGTATGTATTCTATTACCATCTTTATGGGTTGTTAGAGCCAGGTGAGGCAGTGTTTTTCCCTGCCCCCCTCCTTCAGGACTATCTGCTAATGGCCCATCAGTGCCCTGCCCAATGACTCACAGGTAACTCCCCTCAGGAGCCATCTCTGCTTAATGGGCAATCAAGGACCCATTGTGTGACTCATAGAATGACATCAGCCCATTGTGAGATGCTCTGCCCAGTGGGGAGGAGCCAAGCATTCCCACCTGGATATAATCTGCAGTTTGGGACAGCATAGGTGCTGACTGGATTCCCTGAGGACAGGAGCTGCCAGATCTTGCTACAGGATCACTACAACTACCCTAACGAACAGGGTGDCAGGTTGTATTCCGACTCTGCCAAGGGTCTTTCCATTTGTTCCTTTTACTATTATTTTTTGTTTTATATTTCTCCTATTAAATTGTATTTCTGACTTAGTCTCTCACTGGTTTTGCTTTCAAACCAGTACAAGTTCATAGAATTATAAAATGGTTGGGGTTTGAAGACAGCTCAAAAATCATCTTCTCCCAACCCCACTACAATGGGCAGGGATATCTTCCACTAAAACAGGTTTTTCATAGCCCCATCCAATCTGGACTTGAACTCTTCCAGGGATGGGGTAGTGTCCTAGGTTACAATGTAAGATGTGTCCAAAGTATGTATTCTATCACCATCTTCATGGGTTGTTGGAA
>CADDXX010000010.1:5323387-5394208 GCA_902810485.1 Alauda arvensis | reverse complement strand
CCCACATCTGGGGATGAATTTGGATTTACTCCTCTTGCATTTATGACAGGCAGATTAAATACAGACAGAGTAATAAAAATACCTCTAACAAGAGTCTCAGCATGTTTAGTAGCTGACCTTTGGGCATTTTACAAGTGAAGAGCATAAAAATTCTATTTGTCTGAAGTTCTTAATGTCTTATGATTTAAAATAAGCAAYCATAAAAGCCTCTTAGAGATTCTTGAAACTACTGGAAAGTAAGCTGAAAATGTCAAATTAATGATAGTTCATAACCAGYGTCCAAGGCAAAGAGTGATGACTCTAATAAAGACTAGGATATTCCCACAGTCTTTCTTCCTTAGTCTGCTACTTTACATCATAACTACTAAGAGTTGAATAATTACAACAGATAGTATTGTCATGCAAAGCTTTGGTAGAAAACATATTTTTAAATATACTAAATTTGTCACACATTTGAACTCTGGAGGGAAAAATTGCACACAGCCAGTACTCCAGAGGAAAAGATACTGAATACTCTCAGCTGGCTCATTTCAGAAAGCCCTCAGGCCCCAGATCTCTCACTCCTAACCATCAAGATTGAAATGGAATACAGGGCATCAGAAGCTCAAAAATGCACTTGGGATGAAATCCTCTTGGGACTTTAAATATTAACATGAAAAATCTTAAACCTTGGGCTACCARGCAGCTGAGACAGACAGCAAAACATTGTGAGGAGTCACACTCCCTTCTGCTCTCTCTTCTTGCAAAAATAACACAAAATTACACTGTGAACCAGCTGCAGGCAACAGATCATTTATGCAAGTTGCCCAACGTGCCACATGTATTTCATTAATCTGTCTGACATTCCACAAAGATGTGCATGGTGATTCTCGTTAGGGAATTCAAACACAGCAGGGTCTCATTTCCATTGCAATGGAAATACCAGCTGACTTCAGGTCCTTGTGCTGCAGCCTCTGGTCAGTAATTCTACAACTGCTGGCCCCACTTCACCCCCATCCAGGGGAACACCACCTTCTTCAGAGCTCCTGCCCAAACCCACCATGATAAATTGAATTTGCAAGGGTTTGTTTTAGCTAATCTTGCCTTTTGATCACTTCTTCATCATATACTTCAGTCATATAAAAGGAAAGCAATTACAAGTCTTTTTTAGTTGCAACTGGGTATAAATTATGCTAATGGCAACTCAGGCCATGTTTCTCTCAAAGTCTCAATAAGTCAGATAGKGCTTTCAAATAAGTACAGGAACCAAACCAGAGCCCTGTGAGACACAATGCAAAAGCAGGCAAGAAAATAATTGGTTCAGAAGTATTCTGGCACCACTTGTCATCTCAGACAGCTTAGGAAAATAAACCAGTCCCAAAGAAATGCAAGACTGAAAGAAAAATCATATTAACATGTTCATCTGTTTGATACAACCCTCTAYTGTTTAAGCCTTCAGGGTGTTCTAKTGTYATATTTCCATGCTTTTCTCTCTCTACAACCAGAAAACACAAACTCATACTTWACTTTAAAAAGAGTAAGGCAAGATACTTACACTAATATAGTTCCAAATTTCCAATAGTTGGAAAAAAGAGCAATTACCTTGACACTTGAACTTCAAACATGGGAGCTGACAAACTGGGAGAGAGACTGATCACACACTTCCTATTTCTGGTTTATCAGTTGGAGAATTATCTGGATCTGCAGTATCAGGGAGAGATAATTCAAAAGATGGTCAGGTAAAAAGCTGTAAACAACAGGGGCCATCATCTACTCATCAGATCCTCATTTTATTTTATGCTATATGGCATAATGCAAAGCCAGATTCTTCTGCTACTTTAATCTGAATTTGGGTCATGGTAGGAATTTACAACATTTAAATCGAACTCTGTGAACAGAAAACTTTTTATTATCTAGGAAATATACTCTTTTGTTGAGTTAAAAATCAATCAGTGATACATACTCCTTACATTCTTTTTTTTTTTTTCTTCTCATGAACAACGTTACTCTTTAGAAAGATATGTTCAACACACTTAAACAGAAACTCCARTTTTTCAAATTCTGGGCTACAGAGCTCTTTAGCTCATGCACATTTCATGGGGATTTTGCTATTATTCAGTCATGAAGTTCTGTTATACATTTATGCAATAAAGGAGTTAGATCAGGGCTGCACTAATGCTACAATACTTGCAGGTATTCTGCATACAAGAACGAAATATAAATTGCGTAATTTAATAAATGTTTGATTTGTTATCCATCATGGGTGTGCTTTCTTGATGAATAGTACCTAGAAGTTAAATGTTCTATTATGGGTGAAAATGACATTGAGTTTGCATTTGTAAGCCCATCAACAAATGAGAGATCAATTATTTTAAAGATCTGAGAAGCAACAATTTCAGGATAATTGTATAGTTTATCCTCAACCAAATACCTGTACTCTGACACTTTACAAAACATGACAGTGTGAGATTTCCTTCTATTCTTTGTAAGTCAGCAGTGTTTGCTTGTAGATCCTAATCTCTCCTCCATCCAATTCTGATCCATTTCAGTTTACCCTGACCTCAATCACTGCAACCAAATAACTGAAGAGAAACTGCTTTTCTTCCCCCAAGCTTTTTGTAAAGAGGAAGGAGCAGTTTTCTCTGTAAAGCTCCAGGCTTACCAGCCAGCTGTAATTTACTGTGACTTCCTTCCCTAATACTTAAATTGGATGCATGTTTAACCAGGGAAACTATTGCAAAAAAACAAAGGCAAGCAATTGCTGGAACAATTTCTTTACATGATGGTACAGAATTTTAAATAAAAATAAAAAAGCCACACTCATTTTGCAGGCAATGCCTCTATTGATGAGAATGAGCTTTAGCATACCTTATGTATGGAATTCTGCTCCAGCTGCTACAGACACCAGGACTCTTATTCCCTAGGCAGCTTCCTGGACTGTGCAGGCAGAACACACTGTGCCAACACACCTCTGCTGTGGGCAAAACCTCCCCAGGGACAGGGAGCCTGCTCTCTGRACTGGTGCACCAGTGGTGGTTTATCAATCTGACCTTCTGCTRTCACACAACAAAGAAAAGCAGAACAGAAAATAGTCCCTTCCAAATTTCYCAAATGTAATGGATCTCAATATTGGGGGGTAGGGGGTAGAATATCAGACTGCTTGGAATGTCATATCAGACAGAGCTGGAGCAGCAGCTGCCCTTGCTGTGGTGGGGAGGCTGGTGGGGGAGGCGGGCACTGGGAAGCAGTTCCATCGGCATTTAGAGAATTGTGAGACTCCTCCAAACTGGAGGAGCCAGCAGCAGTTTTGGCAGCAGTCTCTTCAGGTGTTAAGGTGGTCTGAGAATCTGCTGTTGCAGAGCAAGGTTCTTCTGGTTTTTGGGAGTTTTCATGAGCCTTCAAGGCTTCAAAGGTCACTCTCCAAGAGRGTAGCATTTGTGCAGCTGCCTTATTTCCTCTCTTGGCTGAGTCCCATAGCTTAACTCCTGCTTTGTCCCACAGATCTGATRCAAAGATMRTGGATTCGGTTACTCCCGGGACTTCTGCCGCGACCCAACGTAATAAAAGTTTTAAATCATGCGGGGGCAAAGTTTTATCACGCCATTGCAACAGCTTAAGCATAAGTTCAAAAACGCCCCTTTCTTGGCAAGAAATCCCCTGACCCATAGTCCCCTGCAGCAGGCTAAACCCCAAGCCCAGTGGGGCAGCTCACCTCCCAATCCTGGAGGAATCGTSRCCGCCAGCTTCCCGCTTCTTTCAGCAGCACTGCAGTCCTGCAGGGCTCACCATCCAATGGCTCAGCTGGGCGAATTATCCCTCCTCACACGGGGCACCATTGGACAGGGACTGACAGAGAGGTGGACCCCACATATTGCTCATATGTTGCTGTTTATTGATTTGCCCAGCTGGTTTATATATTCTTCCGTTATATAACGAGTAACATTGCCAAGTAATATTGCTTAACATACGCCTTACACTAACTAACACAGGTATGCCTACAATCTGCTAGCAAARCATGTTCTGTACCAGGTACTCAGTTATCTTCTGCATTCCTTTCTCAAAACCCTGCTTCCCTTTGCCAAGGCTTGAGGCCTGGTGAATCCACTCCTGCCATGAGCTGAACAGWACCACCAGCTCGGTTCTCTAGCTCCATACCAACACAGAATGACTAGCATGATGAACTGACAACTACAATTACTTCTACCTTCCACAGAAATAGTTTATTTTCTTTTTCTACACAGTTGTTTGTGTTTCWTGTGTGAAAGTAAAACAGAAGAAACTGTTTTCTTTCTTTTTCTGCACTGCAGAACTAGTTTTCCTTGAAGAAATCCTGGCTTGTTTTTTTTTTTTTTTTTTTTTAATGATACGGCGACCACCGAGATCTACACTCTTTCCCTACACGACGCTCTTCCAATCTTTCTGTGTGTTATGTTTACTCATCATTGTAAAGCAGATCTGCAGGATTTTCTGTGTGGTCAAAAAGAATCTGGCACTTAATATGGATTTTTTTTTATTTTTAGTGTATTCAAATATGCAGAGCATATTTCTAAGTAAGTATTATAGAATTTGTTATTTCCATGTAAGTATAAGGAGAAGTTCATTAGTAGATTTTGCAGATGTATCTATTTAAAATGCAAATATGTGTACTTGTGAGGATAAAGGTCAATGTCTATAAAAAGCCTTTTAAAAACCTCAAATTCCTGATTATTTTTTCAAAGATTCCTGGAGCTTCTTTCATTCAGATCACCTTTCAATTTTTAATTTACTTTATTAAAAATTCAATAAGTCATCATATTGTGAAATTCTCTATCTGGAATTCATTAACATATCAGAAGATAATTTATCAACCACATCTCATTTATTGCTTCTCATGCATCAATTTGTCATTCTCTGCTTTCATTCTCTTTTATGACTAAGAAATCTTATCTCATTTCAAATTTCTATTCATCCAGGCCATACAAATTTTGACTATTTAAAGTCATCTATATACTTAAGTTAACTAAGTTTACACATGCCAACTTTTTAAACTTTTGTGCTTGACAGAGAATGTCTTAAGGTCCACCAAGTACTGTGTGAGGGAGCAGAGGTATATGTTATAGAATTCAGTTAGAGTATGCAGAATATCATTAGATGAGAACTCCATGTGGATTAGCAGAAACTGGAAAGTCACAGACTACATCATTTAAACATACTATTGTCTAATTCTGAAAAACACAAAAAGGCCAAGTCTTGTGTATAACAATCTTAGCAGGCCAAAAATAATCCCATTTTAAAACTTTGTAATATAAACAGGGGAATGACTCCATACATATCTGATAAAACCCATCAGCAAGGATTATAAAAAGTATATGATTTTGTAATATCACCYTCTATTATAGGAGGGAATATAAAAGAATTCATGGAATGGAGACACAAAGTAGAAGCAGAAGAGGCTGTAGATAATCTCTCTGAACATTTTGCAAGACTGCAGCTATGAAATGCAGTTGTGAGAAATTGTGAGCAATGATCAATATAACATTCATTCCACATAAATCTTCCTGCTTACTGTAAGAGCTTGAGACAAGAGATGTGGGGACAACAGGCTCTTCATAATGCTGTTTATTGCATAGAAGAGGTTACAGCAATCCTGGGTGACAGAGCCACACCTAAAAGCTGCCAGCTACAGTTTATAGGCAAACCTGAAGCCATTTTGGTTCTGGCTACAATGCAGTATATATTTTTCTTTGYTGAGCATCTTAATACATAACAACCAATCAATATCATATACAACACCTTTACCATTACCTATAGCCTGTCATAACTACTGTCATTACCATTTTATGGTAKTAACTATCTAATCACCTGAGTTAGTATGTTACATGTTAAGCYTGAAGTTGTTTTTCTGTTTTCTTGAGTGGAAARTTCTTAGACCTTTTATCTACTTGGTAAAAACRTRRTTTTTGTTTGCCTRTGCTTTTCCTGAGACCTATTTTTACTTGGTAAAGACATCTTTTTTTTTATGGTCAACATATTATTTKCTCTAGTCATAAAAYCTTCTTCCAGCTCATTCAGCCTTTGTTTTCTTAGTTATCTAATAACAACTGGYTCAGCAATCCTTACTTTAGACTTCTATATCAAAACTTGCTTTCATCTCTATTTCACTCACCAGTTCTACATTCAGAGAACCTTCTGCTAAGCATACATATCTGTGAAATTTTCCTGTCAAACTTTCATCTTCCCCAACACGTACATCATAGCTACCTGCATATAAGTATTGTCTGATWTTTTCTCAATTAGAAATAATATGCAGCAGGAGAAGAAATATTCACTTATAGAACACAGTTCATCTGACCTATTTTAGGCATCTATGGAAAAGAATGCAAATTATGCCCTATAGGTATCTGTTGCCATTCACTGAAATATATATGAGTTAACATTTGCAAATATATGCACTGAAAGAGTTTAAGTTCAAGCAGATGAATCTTACCCAAACTGTTATCAATGAGAAGAGCAAGTCTAGAGAGTTTATACATAAACTTGGATGAAATCAACCTCATTTTCTCACTCTGGCAACCAAAAACAWTGTTGTGGCCATTAATAATTGTGGGAGTTCAAGTAGAATGTATTCTCTTTGCCCATTTTTTATTTGCCATTGTGCTCAGGGTTCTTACTTTTAAACCTGTATCTGTTTTATCCATTCTGCAAAATACTCAAAGGAAAAAAAGTGTACTAATTTCTCGTAATGAACCCTTAAAAGCTGCTATGATGAGCTCCTGACTAGCCTCAATGACCTCCTAAAACAGCAAATGCCAATGAATTATTACACTCCAGGAARAAAAATTCCCTTGGCCTTTATTTTCACTTTATCTCCTTGCTTCACACATTGAGCTAGAGCTAAGAGGAAGACAGTAGTCATTTCTTACTAATCTTCTCACTTCAATCAAGTCCCTATTATTCCCCTTATTCAGACTGAATTATCCTTGCTCTTTTCAATAACTCTTTGTTCTTATAGAAAGTCTACTGTACCCTTAATCAACTTCTTTACACCTACCTGGATGCTCTCAGCTTTATCTTCCTTTGGCAGCTGCCAGAGAAGGCTCTGGGATCACAAACATGCACAGAAACTGGGTAACAGTTTCTAACACAGGGTTCCCCAGATTGCCAGTGAGCTTGTGCACACGTTTGTTCATTCCTCCAGCCTGAAAAACAAGTGGCTCTTGTGTCAGTTTATAGACTGTAAATAATCTTCTAGATTACAGAATAGGCTGTAGAATCTGTTGAAGTTTCAAATGACAACACAAACTTGTAAACTCTTGTAAATTMGATGTAGTCACAAGAACAAAGGWGCAGTCTGTCAAAGCTCATATTCTWAAACTCTGGGGGAGGAGTGTGGGAAAATACGGTGAATTGTATGATAGAAAATGCTGGCCAAGCAGTCASAGAGCTGAGCAAAAGTACAAAGATCACAAGGAGTTAAGAGGAAAGAACAAGTCATAGGAAACTGAAAAAATAGTAAAATATTAGTTGATGCAGGGTACCTGCCTAGGTGGAAGGAGAAACAGTGGTAGGAGAAAGACACTGAGAGATCAGGGAYATTTTATTCTGGTAAAAATATCAGAGAAAATTAATTCTGACWAAGTCCATATAAAATTTTGTTCTGAATCCTATGAAGTTTATCTAAAGTTTATCTCTTCTGCCCTGTTGCCTCCTTGCCAAAAAAATGCACAATGATTAAATGGGACCTTTTGCTCCTTTAAATCAAGCTGGATGCCAAGAACAAAACATTAAAGAACAACTTTTCCTGGACAAAAATATAACTGCCTTTGTAGTTTATTGATGTTTAGAAAAAAAGGACAGAGGTGGCACAACAGAGCTGAATGATCTTGGAGGTAAAACCATCACTCAGAGCCCTGAAAGACTTCCTACATATTTTTCATATAACATTGATAGAGTATTTGGGCCAAATCAACCTAACTGTGGATATCAACCTAATTACATGAGGGACAAGTGAGTCACATTTTCTTGAAAAAATTACCTGTATCTAAAGTCAAAGAAAAAAGAAGATACTAAGCATTTTGTCATAAAGCTTCTTAAACAGATTCTATATGACCACAGGGAAAATAAAAATAAATAAATTTTTAAGAAAAGAAAAGCTAAGGTTAGCAGAGAACTGTTAATGAAAACAATAATTCTCTTTGAATGAAAGGTTTTTAGACAAATTTTGTTGCACCAGGATGACATCAAGTGGCTACTCAAGCCAATTACTCTACACTTGCTGGAAACAGTCATTATGACATCTCTTTAATAAGCTATTCCTACTGTGTAAACATAATTGTATCACCAACAACTGCCTCTATTTTAAATTCAAATTTTGCATGTCTTCATTTCAAATCCTCTGTGCTTTCTTCAAGCCTTTCTAAAGAAATAATAAACCTTCCAACTCAAGGAATAAATTAGTTTTCRTATAATACTTTTGAGTTCAGTGAATCATAAATGCAGACTTCTGTGGATTTAACAGATTTATTAAACTTTATAATAACTGGAATAATTAGACTTAGCTAATCATTCTTTAACTAGAGAGAAGAAATTAATCCTTGAAAGATCTTCTTGGTATGTAAAACACATGATTAATAATTGAAAGTAATCTCACATTTTAAGCCAGTGAGAACAATCAGTCACTGACACCTCACCAGAGACACGGGAGAGCCTCCAGCACTGGAGGTTTCCAAGATGTGGTGGGACAGGTTGGAAATAGTCTCATCTCTGCTCCCTTTCCTATGAAAGGCTGGACCAGATGACCTTTCAAAGTCCTTTCTTGCATAGGCTATTCTGTGATTCTGTATTTTAGACAACAAATATCTGTGTCTTCTATAAAATTGTATAAAGGCTATAAAAATATGATAAACAATTCAGAACTAGTGAATGGATTCATATTTCAAGCATGTTTTGGCTTTAATAACAATATGGTTCACTACAGTTTGTATTTCTCAAAATATTATTTCAGGAAATTTCCATCTTCCAACATGGCAGTAAGGATTATAATCCAAAACTTAATTTGCAGAAAATCAAATATTTCCAAGTATTTAAAACATAAAGTTTACAAGTTTACATGTTACCTTCCTAGATGCTGCATAGAATTTAAGAAAGTCTTAAAAGAAAAAGAAAACTATTTATAAATAGCAGGAGTAATAAAACTTTCATAAGAATTTTTATCCTTCACTCCCCTACAAAGCTTTACTCACCTCAAGAACCTCACCCTTATTCCAAAGAACCAGGATATTCTGCCTACTTTTCATTCAGTGCAATAATATTTTGGATAAATCTCCAGCATGTGAGTGCCACAGATCTCATAGGAATTGAAATATATTCCAAATTTGTTTGAAAACAGCTGTAATTTCAAAAGTTAYTATGGGTGCAGTGACCAGAAGAAGAGAAGCAGGGACAGCGTTGCCAAGTAAGCCCTGTTTCATCAAGAAGGTAATAAAAACAAAACACACACCAAAAACCAAAACTAAACTAAACAAAAAACCCACAAACAAACAAACCCCACAAACCCACAGCCACCACACAAAACAAAACAAATCTCAAACCCTGCACTATTGCCCTGAGCAGATATCAATTTTTAAGATGTCTGTTTCCATTGTTTCTCTTGCTCTCCCATTGTCCTATATGAATTTTAAAATTCATATAATTCTTCCACATTCCTTTTTTTCTTTCCWTTTCACCAGGTCTAAATGCACTTGAAAAGATTACCTGTTGGGGTAAGAGGTGTTGCTGTAAGGAAAGAATTAAACAGAGAGCAATGGCAGCAGCAGGGTCTCTGAGACAGAACTGGAGCTTCTACTTCTGCATCAGCACAGAACTGTACACTCTTTATGCTCCTTGACCCTGGCTTTGGAGAGAACAATGGAAAATGTCAAGAGGACAGATTGATTGGAGGACTGTGATTACATCTGTAAGCTGTAACCAACGACAGCTCTTAGGAGTAAAGACAAACATACTGAGCTCTTCTGAATAAATCTCAGATTCTCTCTCTGCTGCTGGTGGGTCTCATCCCTTCATGTATCACAATTACCCACCCTGAAGATGTCTTGCAGAATGAACCTACAGGAGATTTGTCCCAACCTTGTGTTGGCAGCAGTTTCTGCTCTGCTTGCACGTCAACTGACATCTTCATTCAAATACTCAAATGACACCAAGCTGCCAAGTTCTGCCAGGAGTTCCTCTAAGTTATGTTGTCATGTTTTTATTTAAAATCTCAGCTTGAGTCTTGGAAGGATGTTTTTATCTGCTGWGAAGCCCACAGTAAGCTGATCAATGCTAACCCTTAGAAAAGGCAGGCCTGAAAGAAACAACTCGTCTAGAAGAGCTGAGCTGTCCTTCAGAGTCTGATATTCACCCAAATGCCCTCAGGGACTTTTCTAACAAGACAGTCACCTTGTCTTTTCTGAGGTTTGGAGTTTCAGAGATAGACTTGATGAGGAATGACAGCTCTTAGTCATGGCAGACTATGGAACTAACAAACTTCTTTTGGGTGACAGAAAACTTGCTGCACTGAGTCCATGACTTTGTGGTGCTGGGTATAATACATTTTTTTCAAAAGTATTTGCCCTCAAAATACCWGTGTATATTTTTTCCTTCAATCATTCATTAATATTGAAAGTAGTTTTAGAACAATGTATGCATGAGGGTTGCATTGTCAGCATTAATTTAACAGTGTTACAGTACCAAGCAACTTCATAATCACCAGAAGAAACACAAATGCTTGATTCTGTTTTCACTGAAARTCACAGCAAAATGCATGAATTTTAACAGAATACACGTGTAGTCCTAAAAATTTTAATACTTTAACTTTGAATTTTTGAAGTATTTCCTTTAGTAGCACCTTGTAAGTTGAAGCATCTATTAAGTTCAGGCCATTATCCATTTGAAGACTTTAAACTACTGTTAGCAGCTTAGTCTTACAAGTGATGGGCCACATATTTAGATGAAGCAGTTTTAAGCAATAATAACCATAGCTTTTTCTAGTGGTATTTCCTTGAAATGTCCACCTTGGRTAGCTCTACCAATTAATTTTCTTTCCTCCCTGCAAGATCAAAAGGRCATTAGTTCATGACATCTTTGATTTTCTTTGTTCCAAATAATTTTGGCCTTCCATTTTTAGGACAAATTAGATGTGAACTGTGATTTCCATGATACACAGATAAGAAATTCTGCTCRTATTTCAGTCACAAACTGAAATAAAGAACACAGAATTAAGTGTTAGCCAAATAAGATCATGTAGAACATTGTCAGGGAATGAAAACATGGGAAACTCATCTAGAGCACTTTATACATATTATTCCAAACAGCGTTTAATAAATAGCATAAACATTAAATAATCACATCACAAAACCTAAAAGATAGGCAGGACATCGTATCTATTAATAGAGGGCAGATCTAATATCTGGTTTGTGTTGGAAGTGACCCAAAGATTGTCTAGTTCCAACCCCCCTGCCATGGGCAGGGACCCCTTGCACTGARCCAGAGCCCAATCCAGGCTGSSCTTRAACACTCYCAGGGAGAGAACAGCCACARCTTCTCTGGGAAACCATCTCAGCATCTCACCAACCTCACAGTAAAGAATTTCYTCCTAATATCTAATCTAAACCTGCTCTCTTTGAAGCTACTCCCCCCTTGTCTTATCACTACGTGCTCTTGTCAAAATTCCCTCTCCAGCTYTCTTGTAGACCCCCTTCAGGCAGTGGAGGGTGCAAACCCTGGTGCTGGTGTTCTCCAGGGTGAATAGCCTCAATCCTCTCAGCCATCAKAGGAAAGGTGCTCCAGCCCCCAATCATCAATTAAAAACATGTTATTGTCGTTGTCTGATGCACGTTCCAGTTTCCATAATTTATTTTTCAGAGTTTTCAGGCTTTTTTCTCTAATTAAGGCTAACAGTGTGTGTATCAGAGAGAGAGCAAGCACATGAACAGAGAAAGAGCAGATATGCACACAAAAACTGCTGAAAGTCATTTCCCACAGGCTTGAGCTCTAACAATGGAAACAATATCACAATAAAAACCTGTAGCTTTTTGAAAAAAGTATCTACTGGGGTTCTGTTTTAACAATAATTCAACATATTTGCCAATGTTTCCATCAYTGGAAAATTCAAGTATTTCCAAGTACAGGAGCAAAGGAACAAAGGAATGATAATGCAGCATGCATAAAGCCTAAGAGAAAAGCTTTCTTTCCAGACTCCAAGATATCCTGCCTCTTCACCTTCTTTTGGCACAAAAAACAGAGAAAGAGAACATGGTCTGAGTACTAAAGAGGATGCTTGCATAGCTTCCTTTTTAAGGAAGAGGAAGAACCTATAATAATAGATAAAAAGATTCATATTGAATGCTGASTACTTTGTAGAACTACTTTGTTTTMATTGTTTTAAGGATAAAATATCTGAAAGTCAAAATAAAAATCTGTTAATGCATTAATACTTAGGAACTTGAGGCTTGTTGCAAGTTTGTTTTCTAGAGGATCAGATCCTTACCTGATGGAAATGCACACAGTCCCACCAAGTTCCCTGTAACCAGGTGAAGTTTCATGAGCAAGTGCCTAGAACCAACAGAACACATGCAGCATTTATAACTGACAAAATTTTTTTCTCTCTGATGTAGAGTGTTATTATAACCTGAGGTATAATTAGTTGCAAAAAAGGGCTAGGGAAAATGAAAACTTTATAAACCCGTTTCCGGTACTACTGTCATAGAGAGAATGCAAATTAAAAGTAGATTGGAAAACAATTAGATAAAATAACTTAGTTCTCTGGCAACGATTGGTAAAGAGATGTGGACTCCATGGTTWGAATGCAAAAAGCCAATTTATTGATTCCAGAGCTCAGTATTTCAACCTTTTCAGCTGTAGCTAAAAATAACTCCTTGCTTAAGCAATACCATACAGCAATATCTATATTCCTTAATAACATTGCTTAAYCATTAGCWAGTACAGACCTGTGCAGACAYGTCCAGGCCTGCATACCAAAGCACACCCARGCACACTGTTATCTCTTGCTTCTCTCTTCAGGGTTCTGCTCTTAAGCTGCCAGGGCTTATGGCCTGCCAAAGCCACCATGTCCCCTTCTGTCCTGAGCTGAGCAGTGCTCTCAGTCCTGCTCTCCAGCTGTATTCCCACAGCTCCCTTGGATTCATCAGTGCAATCCTGCATTGTGAATCTAGTTATAAAGAATGCTTAGGCAACTGCAGGCAAATGAGAAATAACACAATATGGGACTGGACCCTTTCATCAGCAGACCTACAGTTTCCTTTTGTTACTGCTGTAGTGGTAGAATCAATTATGGCTTCCCATTGTGTCCTTACCTGGTGTTAGCTCCAGCTAAGCCTGGCTTTAGACGTCCCAACCCTAAACAATGTTCTTGTAGCATCTTTGGCATCTATTCTTGCTTCCTAAATGTTCTCTTTTTGCACTAAGAAGCCATTGCTGACTATCTGGAGTTGGCAATAGTCTGGTAGCAGGAAGCTTGTAGGGGTAAGAGGTGTTGCTGGAAGGAAAGAGAGCAAGAGCAGAGGCACCAGCAGCATCTCTGAGGACAGCCTGTACCTGAGACAGAACTGGAGTTTCTACTTCTGCATCAGCACAGCACTGTACACTCTTCATGCTCCTTGACCCTGGCTTTGGAGAGAACAATGGGAAATGTCAAAAGGACAGATTGATGGTAGGACTGTGATTACATCTGTAAGCTGTAACCAACAACAGCTCTTAGGAGTAAAGACAAACATACTGAGCTCTTCTGAATAAATCTCAGATCCAGTCTTTGCTACTGGGTCTCATCTCTTCTTGTATTACAGAGGCTGGACTAGATGGCCGTCARAGATCTTTTCCAACCAATATTTCCATGATTCTCTGAATGCTTTTTTCAGCTATGGATTTCTAAAGCAATATTAAAAGTTACATTAATAACAATATATATAAAATTTAGCATTTAGTCCAATTTACTCATCAGGACACAATCAATACTAATTTTGGAATCCACAGAATCCTGCTCCCATTTAGTCATGGTCATTATCTCAGAAAAAAAAAGCTATTTTCACAAAAACCTTGGTACTTGTACTGAGCTGCCATTATTTAAATACAAATATTTTCTTTGAAGAACTAATACTGTGCTGGTTGTTAATATCTTAAGAAAGACAACAATTTCAGGCCCTAAATTATTGGCTGCTCTCATCTGATGATACACATAGATGCTTTATTAGARACAGGTAAAACAAATGTTTCATAATTTCCACATCATGTGAAAACAATCAGACAAAATCACTTTAAATTGCCACAAAGGGTTCAATTCCCTCCACTCCTTTACATTTCATCACAATAATTTACAACTATTCAGAAAATATGCAATCTGTTACCAAACTGGGCTGGTTTCATTTAACACTTAATTTCACTCTGCATATGTGCAAATGAATATCTGAGGTGCAAACCAGTGGAGAATTAAGATTCAAGGCAGAAAACTTTGTCTGGTGATTAGAATTTCATAATGCACTTGGCAGRATGGAAGGTCACCTGAGACAATTCCTAGAGTACAACTAAGTATGCATAAAGTTATTTGAAACTCTTAGTTCTGTAACCTGGCAAGAGAACAGAGGTTTGGGTTAGCCTGAGGATGTAAACTAGACAGGAGTTATTCACAGATGAGCATCCAGGAATAGCTGTTCCCAGCTGTCTCCAGCTCTGCACTACCCAGGCAAACTAGGCAGCAAATACAAAGTATAGCAAAACTTAGGAGCCCACATTTCCTTCTGGAATTTGACTCAAGATCTGAAGAAATTAAATATTGTTACAGGCAAACCAGTCTTAACAATCAGGGAATTTATTTTAACTTTRTTTARCTTATTGCCAGTTAACACAAACTTACAATGAYTGATTCAARTATTGGGAAAAAGGAAACATAAGTAATTRAACAMWYAYKKAWRKAWMTWTCTTCCTCCTTGCTCAGGTTCAKCTTAGGCCAAWCTCACACCTTCTCCCACTTGCAAGYTTCAACTTTCTTTATTMTKAYTTATGTTCTGCTCATCCTRATTTCCTCAGTGAGGAGACTGAGGACATATGATGTGAGTGKAATGGTTTCTTTCTGCARTCTGGGCCAGGAAAATGAGTTACAYGAAAAACAAATGAAGATAACAGGRAAAAGAGATTTGAGGTGCAGGGAGTATTTGCAGGGAGCAAGGAAGYTTTCTCCTGRGAAGACTAAAAAGGCTTCTCAATGTTTTTGGCCTTACTTAAAGCACCAAAAGAAATTATAAAGCCCCTGGGAAAAAGAGTTGTCATGCAAATTTGCTGCTAGAAGAGTACAAGCCCCAGYAGGCAGATTCCAAGGTAACAGGGTGATAAAGGACTTGACAGCAAACTTAAAAGCTGGAAGGAAGAGCCTGTAGGATGCTGAACCAGAGCTGAGGCTGACCTTCAGCTAGATTGATTTAAAGGCATTGCAGCCTCASAAAAAAGTGAAGGTCTTTCCATAAAGGGAAAGAACATTTTACATAGTCTAGAAGGCAGGGTAAAGAAACAGAATAGATAACAAATAGCTGGGTGTGTCATCATCAGGCCAGGAAAAAGCTAAAGAAATGTAAAATTAATTTTCAGTGTCCACACTAGCAGGAGTTACTGTATGAAGCACATAAACTCAGAAGTTTCAATGCAGAAACACAGAAGTTTCCAGGACTGTAACACCCAAGCATTCATTTCCTTTGTGCTCCCCTGCCTRTGACCCTATCTCCAGTTCAAAAGGCATCCACTCAACATCACTTTGTTCTTTCTCACTAACAAAATGAAACTGGCATCCAGTGGCAACACCCTGACAGAAAGGACCTCCGAGATTTTTGGTATCGATTTCTTTGCTGCCAGGATTTCACTCATTCGTGGCACAATAACCTGCAAAATGTCAGTGGTTGTTTCCAACCAAGAGTGTTGTCTTACATGGAAGAATTCAAGATTATCCTGATATATCCAGGCTAAACTAGGTGCCAAATGAGATAGTGATGAATTACTGCATTGTTCTGCCTTGAGCAACTTCCTGTGCTTTGTCAGCAAAGCAACCAAACTAAGAACACTCATCYTCTAAAGCTCTTCTCCCTCTGAGATCTGAGCCACTCATGCAGAGTTGATGGTGAAAATGGTCACAAAAAAATGTCATTACATAATCTCTTCAACAGTTTCTTTGGAAATAATACACATTTAGCCTAATAATTTCCACGTAAGAGGTAATGCAAACTGGCTTCATCTTACTAATTGTTGTYTGCAGTATGAGTTCTATGCCAGTGGAGAATTAAATAATTGAATAAATAATACTAAACTCTTCATATCTTTGTTACAGGAAAGCAATGTAGAACTCAAATTAGAGTAGACATTAAGCAGTCCATTTGTCTTTAAATAAAACTCTTAAAATTTATAATAAAGATCATGGTAAAAACCAAAATAATTTAAGACCCTATGGTGACAGATGCATGGCAAGTTTATATTGTTTTTACTTTGTAATATTTAAATGTGAATAAAATTATCTTTTCCTCAAAGGAAGCTGCAATGTCAAAATAAATCATAACTGCAGTTCAGGTTCTGGGGCTCAGACATCCAGCTCCTTGTGTAAAAAGAGTTTTATTTATATATTTTAAATCTCAAAAGCAAATGATCCCCTCTCTCTGGTCTGTTTTTTAYTCTCACTTATCTCTTGCGGTTTTAATTTATAGGGACCTCAGCATAACCTAAATCTGTTCTATTTTTTCATTGTTTTAATGAAGTTCAGCATCATAACAGCAAAAGGAGCAGCAAAAAACCCTATTTCAAGCAAACAAACCTGGAGTTTGCTGAGCTGGCAAATCTTTCTGGGCTTTCACAGCTTTAATTTTAACACTGAAATTCTAATCAAGTTGCAGTTTGAAATGTTAYTTTCTGCTGCCAGATTCAGTGCTGGTAATTACACACTGGCTTCTGTAGGGGGAGGGGAGAAATATCTGTGTAGATCCTCCTCACCTAAACTTGGCAGAATGCCTTCCTGCTGTTTAAAGTCCACTCAACAATAGCTTATTGTGCTRCACTTTCAGTTTTGTTAACTTTTATGAAAGCAGCTCCTTGGCTGAGTTCAGCTCTTCTCAGGAATCTCAGCTTGGATCTGCAAATGTAAAGCAGAGAYCTAACAATACAAGCATTTTTAAAAGATTAGCCTGATGTTCCAAAGAGCCTATATTGAACACAAAAACTTTGCACACATTAATGTAAAACATATTTTGGAGTAAAATCCACTTTCTTTTGAGTAATATTACAATATTTGAATAGGACAGCTGCTCAGACAGACTAAATAAACTGATTCTTCTATATGCCAGGAAGCATATGTTCTTTGACTTTAATGTCCATAATGATTTTTAAATATGGACACTAAATACAAAAGATCTATCTGGTTTGATTACAAAATTCTCAGAWTGAGAACAATTAAACTGATGAATGTAATTATAAACAGTAATTCCAGCCTCCCRTTAAATTTATTGAAATGAGGAGAAATCTGTAATTCAGTTTCATGCCAGCATGACACCTTCCTGAAGCACTAGCTCGTGTATCTATACCTGACTTTTATTAAGGGCTGTGGGGGAGAAGGAAAAAAAAATCTCTCTCAGCTCTGTTTGTTGTTAATAGAAAACCCAGGGGAAAGCCCAGAATTGTTGCTGACTCCAGGTTTGCTTAGGACTGAACCTCAGCTCTGAGCTGCTCTAACAGCTCTCACTTCTCTGCTCCTGCTGCAGTCACCAGAGGCAGCAGAAGGGCTGCTCTCTGAAATTCCAGGGCTGATCTCCCTCCCTGTGCTCAGGCTGGTTGGCTCCTTTCAAACTCTGCTTGTGCAAGAATGCTCTGTTCAGATGCAAGCAAGAAAGGCCAAAGCTAAGTCTGGTCTAATCTTCACTGCTGTTAAAGTCCATAAGGAAAGGATAATGGCAATATTGTCATCTCACACAGAGAGAGCAGAGCACCTGGGAAGAAAGGGTGCTGTGTCAGTATTGGTTCATTGTGATTAATACAWAAACTGAGATGTTGTGTGTGACTGAGCACAGAGGATCTGCTCTATGGGAGACTAGAAATGAAGCATTTGTTTTATCAACTGCCCAGCCTGCAGACTACACAATTAAAAATTCATTGTAAATATTCTGGAGCTCTGTCTGCCTCCTGCTTGCAACAATTGATGTTCACTTGTGCATTTCCTGCCTTTAGGCTCTGAGTGGTAACACCTCAGACACAGCCACTTTGGGCATTGGGTCCTGGGTATTTTTGTTGTTGTGCCTTTTTAAACACCCACAAAACTGAACAGTTTGAAGACCCTATTAGGACCCCCAAAATTCTAGAAAGCATTGAAAATGGCCTTTTGTACTATCTGTTAACAGGATATGACAAATTTTTGTAATTTATGTCTGGCCTGGGTTTGGGCATAGAACCAAGCCAAGGACTTATATCTAGAGTTGATTTTAAGAAATCRAATTCAAAATAAAACCCTGAGATTCTTTACCTGGTTGTTTCSTTTCACTTGGTTATTACTGCCATCTAGTGATAAAATTTACAATAGTAAAACTTTCCTATTTAGAAATTCTATTTCATCAAAAGTATTTGTGCAGGATAGAGTAAAAAAAGATAAATGTACAGGATATAGTAAAAAAAAAAAAAAAATCTATGCTTCATTTACTTCCTAATGTAATGCCCCATGCTGGCATGCAATTCTATACATATTCAATTTTGAAGGTTGATGTTTTTTCTGTCTCYCCTATAAGAATGCACTTGAAGACCCAGATCCTTGCCCAAGAAGAATCTTTTCAGTGCYATAGGAGTTTATAATGCATTCAGCTTCTCTTCTGGCAAACTTTCCTTGAAATGGCCATATTATTTATTACTGCACTGTTAATAAAGTATTCATAACTATTTATATGAATATAAGTTATGAATATAATTTGGGTCAAGAGAGTGAACCTCTTCCTCTTTCCAAACACCAGAAAATGTCCCATCTTGTTTGAAAAGTAATCACTTCCCAAATCTCCTGCCTAAYTTGACTCCTCAGATATTACCAGAGGCTGAAGATCAAATGCAAATAGGGCACAATTAATCAATTCTCAGTGTTGAAACAAATATGTATGTTTAATTCTGATTTTAGACTTAACTCTGTACAAAATATAACTGATAATTTTGCACAAAGGTAATCCCAGCAGCAACCTCAGTTCTAGATTACTTAATTAAAATCATCTCCAAAATCTCTGAAAGTTTAATTCTTAGATTTTCAGCTTTTTGATACCTGGATAAATCTCATTGTAAGAATGAAAACAGGCAAATGTAACTCTGATAATTAACTGCACAAATTGGAAAGAAGAAAATGCAAAACARTGTATTTTGTACAGTGGATTTTCATTCTTCCTAGAATCTCTTCAGATTTAGATATTAATAAATATACAATCTATCATATTACTGTGAGATAATAAAATACATATTTCTAATAACTTGAGTAAACTGAATGAAAATGCTTCTTTTGAAATCAGAAATGTCTTAGCATTGTTAATTAAATACACAGATTATACTCTTTAGAAAATTTATGACTTCTTGCATTCATGGGTCATTGTTAAATTAACTAAACTGTTGGACTACTAACAATTCTAATTTACACTATTTTATGAGTTACAACATGTCTAGTGCAAGACATGAAGTGATGGAACAGTGTGCATTACAAATTAACTTTCAAAGAAGCAATCTGCCAGAGCCAGAAATGCAGGTTAGGATAGAAAGCAGAATCCCTGCTCATACAGAGAATTCTGTAACTTGTCAGAGCCAGTGAAATGCATCAGTCRGGTGTTTTTAAATCAGTGTTACCCAGAACTACTCCAGGGAATATGGACACTCAGCATTGAACTTTGAAATCAAATAAAGATAATAAATAACTTTTTTTTTTTTTTTACCTGAAAACAACTGTTAGGCTGTTGCAAAAAGTAACAGCATAGGATGGTTTGACGTTAGATCTTGAAATGAATCTACAAATTCATCACGACCAAAAGGGGGGGATCTTCCTCCTCCCTCCTCCTTAGGACCATAAACTCTGCTCTTTCTCCATTCCCATTCTGACTCTCCCACACATCATGCCCTGAACTGAGTCCATTCAGGTTGTTGAAAGAGAAGAAAATGAGCCTAACAAGGAAAGAAAGCTTGCCTGTGATTTAAAAACTTGAAACAATTCATCCAGTCAAGAGCTGGAGCTGCTGTGGGGGGAAGGTGGGATCAGCAGCTGAGGAGTCACTGACCCCTTCTCACAAGAATGAGCCATTACATTTGATCAGTGCTCAGTGCAACTTCATCCTCACACTGTGCTTCCAAATCCTTCATCTCCACATCACCTGTACAGTGTTGCACCCTGCTGTGTCTCAGTTCTGCTGCTTGTTCAACCAGAGTYCTGTCATGAATAAAAGACATTATTTTTTCATTGTCACTGACATACTGTACTGGGTTACATTGCTTAAAAAAGAAGAAAAAGTCAAATAAGCCAYGCTGAACCTGACCTAGCAAAGTGGCAGAGATGCTTGATCAAGGCACTTCAATAAGCCAGTCAATCACACTGGTTTAGATTGGTTTAGCTTGCCGTTATATTGCAGTCTCCCTCACAATTAGAAAAACTTGTTCTCCTCTCAGTATTTTCTCTTTTCACTCAATTTCTTTTTTCATTTATGGACAGAATAGCACAGCAGAGCAGCTGCAAGACAGAACTGGGTCATCATTAGGCAGAAGGACACCTAGAAGATAAGTGGGGAATATGAGCCCACCCTACTCCTAACCCTTCCTGCAACTGGGAAATTATCTGAGGCTCCCAGCTTGAATTTTTCAATAGTAGATGTCAGCAGCATGTRAAATTATTTCATTCTAAGGATAATTGAAGAAACCTAGCTGGAAAAGATTACCATATTGTGATTAATTGAAAAACCAAGACTGAGTTAAATGTCAAGTTTAAAAATAGTAKGATCTCATTAAGCTGATTCATTATTTGCTGTAATAAAGGCAAATATATTATAACTATGCCCCTATGAAGACAATAGGCAAGAAATTATAAAATAACAGCATATGAAATTATAAAATTCAGCAATAACATACCCACTATAATCACAGTCTTTATAATAGATCATAAAAATGAACTAAAATCACAATAAATATTTTGCCTTATGACAGTTGGCTGTCTTAAAATCTTCAGTTTTCTCTTTCAGAGACAGTTTTCTCTTAAAGTTCAGGTGGATGTACATTTAAATGAAACAAGGCTGAAAACAGCAGGTCATTATTTCACTGAGCAAGGTCACCTGACAAACTGCATCTGAAAAAAATGTAARATAAACTGGCTGGATCAAAATCYTAGAACACCACTCARCTGAATGATGAAATCACTGCCTTTGGAATTAACTACACACAAGCACTCCTTCTCAACACTGGAAACCAGGCTAAGGCCCAAATTAAAATCAAGACCAAAGGACTCAGAGAATATTCTATTTATATTGAAATAAGTTCCTAGCTAAATAACTGTTTAAAAAGAGCTGTACATTATCACCTTCCTTAAGTGTACATTTTCCACTCCTCCAGTAGTTAAAAGAAATTAATATCCAGAATTAACACTTTAATAGTTTTTGAATTAATAATTTCATTTCTATTAGAAAATATATTACATAAGACAAAGTCAGAAATAGACAATTGAACTTCTTATTGAAGTAGGATAAAATTCTGAAATCTTTATTCTTTCAATGAAAAGCGATCACTGTGAAAAGAAAAAAAATGAGTTTTATACTGAAAAGTTTGAAGGTAAATATTGATAAATGGTTTGCAGAGACCAGAAGGGTCTCAGGTGTTTTTGCTGTAACTCAGCTGCAGAGGAGCTGTTTGGGCTTYGGTCTCACAGAGTGATACAAAGTATCTTTATGGGGAGAAAATACCAGATAACAGAGAATGATCTCATTCCTGAGGAACAGCCTAACAAGAAACAGCGGTGAGATGTGGAAAAAGAGCTGCAAGGTGATTAACCAGGCTGGGGGAGAGGGGAGAGGGATTACCATGAAAAAGAAGGGTCCCATCTTTTGGCATTTCAGTCAAAATGAGGTGATCTTTTGAAGGACAAACTACAGTAAAACAAACTTTGTAGGATCATTATTCAGCAGAGGTAATGAGGTAAAATGGAAGAGCCTGTGAAGTGATCACCTGCTATTAAACCTTCTAAATCTTCTTGGTGCCTCCAGTTCTATGAGCTCCTTCTCATTTACAATGTTTTGCTTCAAAACAAAAATCATACTTCATCAGTTTCAGAACACTTTGTAATGTAGTTATAACAGGGGAGAGGAAACTGTACTAAGTCAGATCTTAACTGAGAGAGAAAAGCAGATTAATCCCAAGGGGGGTTTTCCCTAAGGTTTAACATCTACACAGAAAATTCATTCTAACAAGAAAATACAAACCTATCCCCTATATTTTTTTTGTAAGATGAATTTTCTGGCAAGATGAATTTTCTAGCTATAGWTTTAAAAATGAGAATGTTGACAGTCCAATTTAAATGAGCAATTTTTAGAKAGTAGTTCTGGTAATTTTTGTGTTGTCCTGGATTTCACCTGATTTCAGAGCCTGATTTGATAAGGGTTTTGCAATTGCCTGGAAGGAAGGGCATAAAATAAATAGCTTTTGCTATTCTTTATGTGAATACTTCCCATGTAATAGATCCCTTCTGAAAAAAAAAAAAGGAAAACTTTTCACCACAAAGGAAAAGTCAGAGTTGCCAAAGTTCTGGTTTATATACAAGCTTCAAATTCTTGTTTTTATTAGTGTATTTTTTAAGACACACACATACT
This sequence comes from Alauda arvensis, assembly GCA_902810485.1. NCBI lineage: Eukaryota > Metazoa > Chordata > Aves > Passeriformes > Alaudidae > Alauda > Alauda arvensis. The sequence goes on along the minus strand of CADDXX010000010.1, from coordinate 5,371,379 downwards.
TAAAAATTACATTTTCTGTGAAGAAACCATTTTTAAAGTAAATTTGGTGAAAACGTACACCAAAAAAATCTAAAAGGAAGATATAAAATATTGAAAGGCCTTTAAACCCTGAAAAAAATCTTATTCTCAGGAAACCATTTTAATAGATATTCTGTCTTACTTTCTCTAGCCAAAATAGTGTTCAATGTTTTTCTGATATGTTTATGACACACTTGCATCACCTGATGTACTTCAGAACTCAGCATAAAGAGTTAAGATTTGAAAACCACTTTTAAAGTGTGAATGCTTACTGCACAAAAGGAAAATATTTTTCATTTTGCTGTTTATCAGTCTCTCTCAAAACAAAGTTATTGCAGATGGTACAGAGGCTGCTTGGACATAATCTCAGMTAGAGATACTGCCAGACATGCATTACGTTTGTTCACAATCTGAAACAGTTTTCTTGTTTTCTTTCTTTGTTTTAGGAGCTCATGATTCTGCTACAAAGGCACAGGAGTCTGTTACAATTCATCTCTTGATAGAAGAACAGACCATTGTGCAATCCTGCACKGGATGAATGGAAATATAATTTTCTATACATTTTCATCAAATCAAGACCAAATCTTGAAAGCCTAAATAAAGTAAATTTTGGACCTCATGCCACTGTAGGGGTCATGCTGATACAAAGGGACAGAATATATGTCTCAAAGCTTCAGGAAAGTTAAAATCCGTATATAATGACAATATAAAGTACCATCTAGTTTATCTAATACTCCCCTGGTTAATTATAAAATCCAGACATTTCCACTTTGCTTTATGTTTCTTTTTTTTTCTCTTTCTATTTGCACACACTTTACCATGATTTTTTCCTAGTAAAGGCCATTTAAATCACAGAATCATCAAACAGTTTGAGCTGGAAGGGACCTTGTAAAGGCCATCCCCTGCAATAAGCAGTGACATCTTCAGCCAGGTCAGGTCGCTCAGAGCCCCCCATCCTACCTGACTTTGGATATTACCAGGGATGGGCCATCTGCCACCCTCTGAGCAACCTGGGCAGGTGTTCTCACACCTTCAATGTTAAATGCTTATTTCTTATGTCTGATCTAAAAATGAGACCCCTTCAGTTTAAAACCATCACCCCTTGTCCTATCACAACAGGTCCTGCTAAAAATTTTGTCCTTATCTTTCTTGTAGGTGCCACTTCAAGTACAGAAAGACTGCAAGATTTCCCTGGAACCTTCTCTTCTCCAGGCTGARCAATTCCAACTTTCTCAGTCGTTCCTCATAGAAGAGATGTTCCAGAGAGSTGTTCCTCTCATCATCTTTGTGACCTCCTCTGGACTTCATCCATCAGGTCCACGTCCTTCCCTGTGCAGGGGGACCCCAGAGCTGATGCAGCTCTGCAGGTGGGGTTTGACCAGAGCAGAGCAGAGGGGCAGAACCCCCTCCCTCACCTGCTGCTCTGGATGCAGCCCAGGACAGAACTGGTTATTTTGTGCTGCCAGTGCTCATTGCTGGCTCATGTCCAGCCTCTCACCAGGCAGCTCCCTCAAGTCCTTCTGAGCAGGGCTGCTCTCACTCTGCTCATCCCCAGCCTGGACTGATACAGGGAATTGTTCCAGCACAGGTGCAGCACCTTGCAGCTGGGTGTATTAAACACCATGAGGTTCCCATGGCCCATGGGCCATGCGTGTCCAGGTCCCTCTGGATGTCATCCCATCCTTCAGAACTGTCAACCACATCACTCAGCTTGGTGTCTGCTGCAAATTTGCTGAGGGTGCACTCAATCCCTTCCCCTCTGTCATTAATGAAGATAGCAAATATCACTGGTCCCAGAAGAGACCTCAGAGGAACACCTCCTGTCACTGATGTCCCCTGGGAGGCCAAGACATTAAACACTGCCCTCTGGGTGCAACTGTCCAGCCAATGCCTTATCCACCAAAAAGAACAACTATCAAATCCATSTCTCTCCAATTCAAAAGCTTTACAAAACCCAGACAAAACCCCTCCCTTGCCCACTCATGAATCTCTCATCAYAGAAGGCCCCTGGGTTGGTCAGGCAGGACTGGCCTGAAGCTGTCCCAGATCCCYACCCTGTYCTCCCTGAGCCYTAGCAGAACTTCTRGGAGGATCTGTTCCATGATCATCCCAGAGACAGAGGGAAGGCTGACAGGGCAGTTGTTCCCAGGACCTTCCTTTCTACCCACGTTAAAGGTGAGTGCAATGTTTCCCCTTCTCCAGTCACCTGGGACTTCATTTGACTGCTGTGACCTTTCAAGTATCATGGAGAGGGGATTGGCAACTACAACAACCTCAGGACTYCAGGATGCATCTCATTCCTCAGGTGGTCAAGAACTTGATCTTTACTTGCTGCAGGGAACACTTTTCTGCCACAGTCCCCATCCTGCTCTAGAGGTGTGGGAAGAGATTGTCACTGATGACTGAGGAAATTCTGGGATGCAGTTTAGCTAGTACTTGTTAAAATTCTATATTTTGAAAGCAGAAATGCAATGCTTCCTGGCCTGTTTTAGTTTTAATTTCAGTATAACCATTATTCCATGATACTGCATATATAAATTACTGCATAAACATATTTAAACTACGATCTGAAAACATTTCATGATGGCACCAAAATTATGCCATAGAGCACRCTCTGAACAGACATKAAAAAARTAACATTCTTAAAAGGCAGGCTAGAARACTGTTTATCACAACCACCAAACATTAGCAATGAGTCTACAGCAAATATGTCCAAGTTAGTATTCCCTAAGGACCTAAACATAATATTAACAACATCTCATGTCCTGAAATATAAAYTCTGATCACCATAAACAGAATGTGTTTGATAGGTTTGCAGCAGCTTTCAGCTGCAAGGAGAAAAAAGGGTCTTCAAATATATGGAACAAGCATGAATTTTATTCTTATTGCATTCAATTATTTTATTTTGCTGATTATCCAAAACTGAGCCTGAAGCAAGAATTGCCTAAGATTGGGATGCTGTATTTTTGTYATGTTCAAATTAAATACCTGAATGGAATTCAGGAATTGCTTTTAGAACAGGAGTGAACAATATAATAGTTGAACAAATCTGTCTGTCAGACKACAGAAAATATGAGTAAACTGTATTTGTACTCAGAAATTTCAGAACACACAGGTCTGCTGTAACATTGCTTCAAAACTACAGTAAATAAAATGTAACTGCCCACAATCAGTTAAGAACTGTTGACCTCTTCATATCCATAACTTCAGCATTGTGTCATACTGTTTTCACAAGAATGCTCTCCAAACAGTTTTCAAGGTTAATTTTGCTGTTACTCCCTCTGGCAGGGTAAGCAGATAATTCTGTCTCCTCTCTAATTTCTTTCCCAGCTTCTTTGATGTCAGTAACTTGTTCCCATGCAAAATGAAGTTTTAGTACTTTTTTGCCAAGGCTGAAGTTTGAATTTGTCTATCCTTTATATTCCTAAAGGTAATATTGATACTTCAAAGGATGTAGAGAAAACACTGTCTGCCTCTTGTTGGTGAGATTGCTGAGAATGTTGCACATCTTCAGTGACAACATTGTAGGGCAAGCTGCTGCCCTACATCTGCCCTATACTGTCTCCATTTCTATTCCAGAGTAATTAAAATTGAGGAGGATTTGCTTGAACCTGATCAGAAGTATTTCCTCCTGTGGCTGTATAACAGATTGGGGAAAAATATAAATCTCTCAGTCACAATGTCAAACATTGAGATGTAACTTAACTGTATAAATGTTAAAGTTTTATTTTTCAGATCATATCCTTCAAAAAGTGTTCCATTCCTTGYATTACTCACATGAGTAATCCTACTGAAAGAAGACTATTTTTCTAAGTGTAAACATGTAATGTTGTTTAATTTAGGGCCTGTGAAGTTTTTAGCTACAGTTYARCTGTTTACAAAACAAATATATTCAGATTTAAACTAAAGATCAATTTCCTAAATACTAAAATATGGACTTTTGTTCAATGAACAACACAAAAGCTTTAAGGCCTGCTGYTGTGAATCAACACAATTTCACCCCACRAATCTTTRCTCATTCACATCAGCTGGGKATTGGTCTGCAGGAGATACTTTGCCCTTGAGGCTTACRGATTGCTCAAAAGTGCTACTGCCATTTACTGATCAGTCAGGAAAATACTCATGTACTTGAAGTCTTATGAGCTAATACATGTATTTACAGGTGAAAGAAATCCTCACATTTTATTAATATGTGTTTCTCCACATCTGAAATGCATTCTTTTCACAAAATTTTATCAATTTTAAATTAGAGACAAAAGCTGATGTGTGGAAATGGCACACAGCAGTAACACTGCTCTGAGACAAGGCACAGAAAAATTCCTGCAATTCTGGCTTTTTATAATTTGAAGGTGTGGTCAGACCAGCAAATCTTGCTTTCTTGCTCTCATGAAAATGGCTTATCTATTACAATTTTTTTTTCTTAATAAATCCCCWACTGAAAACTGACTTGAACTGGCTTAAACCTGCAAGCACTGACAAATTGAGAGGAATYTTTAAAGCTGCTCTCTACATGCTCCTTTCTGGTGAAAAACAAAGTGACAAGGATTCAAATACTTCTATCAATGCTCAACTTTAAACACAACTCTTTTTTCCTTAAAGTCACTCTTTGCAAGGACTTAAAACGCAAATTATTTTAGAGTATCCTACACTGCTGAATTAATTGGAGTGATCCACTCAGGSCRTACAGGAATACAAATTCAGATATCAGAAGCCAGAAATGCAAAGCTGTTTTGTGGAGTGTTCATCACCCTCTACATATCTGGCAGAGATTAAAAGGCTTGGGGCAGTTGATCCCCCAGTCATAACATTACTGTAAACTCAACCATCCTGTCCAGGGAGCTGTGAAAGGAGAAGTTGTTTGTGCTGCTGAGGACAGGAGGGAATTGCCAGCACCTCTGGCTGTTCAGCTTCTTTCCTCACTGATACCTGGGGAAGAGACCTTTGTGCAAAAGCATCTGGCAGCTTTTATCACACACTGGAGATGGACTCTTAATAGATACATCATGGAGCATCACATTTTAGCTCAGAAACACCACTGGCAAGGGGGAGAGTGGACAGCATCAGCACACCAGAAATGGTTCAAATTTGGACTCCCTAATGTGCCAAATTGAGACCAATTATTTTTGGTAGCCCAGAGTGATCTGCAGTTTAAGACAGCTCTGTACCACATACATGAAAAGCATAACTGTGTGTGCCTGAGTTCCACCAGTAAATCACCCTACAAGCACACAGCTAAACAATGCTTTGAAGRAAGAAAAAAGAGTAAAAGCCACACTCACAAGGAAGAAAAAAATTGATCCCAAATCAAATATTGAAAAGAAAAGGAGCTTTTCCTCCTTTTCTAAAAGAACAGCAAGAAGCAATTGAAGGACAGGAAAATCTTTTTAGGGTAGTTTCAAAATATGTTTGTGTTGGTTAACATCTCAAGTGGAATTTAAATATAATCAGATCAAATATCTTCATTTAAAAAACAAATGATTCTACCAGTTGTGTTGGAATTCTGGTGTATCTGTACAGTTAAGCAGGGTTTCAGCTTTGATGTGTAAAATACTGGCACTTCATATATCCCTCAGAACAAAAGGGAAAAAACCACCCCAAATATTTTGAGGTTCCAGTGTTTTTGCTGGGAATCTTTTGCTGGCTTCAGTGGAYACTGAATCAGCTCTTTGAATCTGAKTTTTTTCCACTTGGTTTGCATAAGCTGCTTCCTGCAGTTTGCAAAAAACAACTTTGTTCATATGACTTAGCCCAGAAAAAACACTTCTGAAGGCCAACTGCTGTATCTTGTGTTCCTTTAGCAGTTAAGATATTTGCCAGCTTCATTCTTTCAGACAAAATATGCAAGCTCTTTCCAACAACTTTGAGCATTACCATTCCTGACAGTAGCATAGTTTTTACAATTTATGCCTCAACTATCTGCTCACGTTTCATGCATCTTGACATTAAGTCAATCTAATTAAAAAAAAAAGGAAATAGAATAATGCATCTTGTTAAAAAACTGTATCTTGGCATTTGCAAACAAGAATAGTCATTCTCTTCTGCTTATATAATGTTCTATAAATGGATGTTGTGCAAATGGGCATTTTCTGCAAGGATCACTTGCTGATGGTCTCATGCATTCACTACATTTTCCTGAAATTAATTTGCAGTGGTCATACTTTTAAGCTAAACATCGAAAACTTTAGGCAMTAAACAGTGAAGTACTTTACATTCACAAGATATACTGAACTTGATCAGAACATTATCATATGAAACTTCCAAAGAATTATATATAAATATTATGTAMTCAGTGTCTTAGCAACCCTTTCCTYTGTAGCTTTTACCACAAATACTACAAATAATAGTAATTTAACTACATGTTTGTCCAGTTAAGTATGTTGTATTACAGAATAAATTAAAAGCTTATAACCTGACTAATTTAAATTTAGCAGTTTTGTCTGCAAAGCCCTTCAGCTTCCCCAGCCACCTATCAAGAGGCTGTGTGTTGATTTTTGTTTGGTGAATCACACAGGACAATGTAGGGTTGTAGCTTCATTAAAAGCAATTCATCATCAGAGAGAAAGGCCCTGAATCATCACAGAACAAAAAATACACAGGAGATGAGATGCAGCTTTATACTGTAATAAATGTCCTAAAGGAAAGACAGCAACCTGAAAGCAAATGGTTAATGAATTTGTCAGCAAATAGGATTTAATATGGTGAAAGATGTTTCCCAGCCTTGGCAGCCAGCACAGAGCCTCACTGGTGCCTGGATAAGCAGAGGAAAGCCTTGTACACAGACCTTGCTATCTCCCCAGTAAAGTCGCATTTGCAAGTGAAGGACATTGATAGAGATTCTCAAAATAGTGTGCTGGGGGAAAGGGGGGTGAGTTAGACTGAAAACACAGCCCAGGCTTTGAGAACAAAAGGTCCTCTCACAGATTTACACTTTCCAAACACCATTGATGTATGTGAAAGAAAACACAGACGATAAATTCTCATCCTCAGCGCGCATTTCGAGACGTCACTTTAATTGTTCCTATCACTTCTGTTGTCTATTGCACTCCCCCAGCATAAGAGCAAGAATTCCCATGTTTTCAGCAGCACTTTTTGTGTACCCGATGTGCAGGTGCAGCAAATACCTTGGCAAGGGGCAAAGAGATTATCACTTAAGAAAACAGTAACACTGTATAGTTCATACTTCYTCAAGGTCTTGAGCAAAGCATAAATTCTCATGAAAACGAAGTCGTTGCACTTCAAGCGTCAGACAGCGAACCAGGTAAGGCTTCCTGCTGCTTGTAGTGCTGCTCTTACCACATTTCCTGATTTATAGACTTTCTCTTTCTTTCTTTCCTGCATTTTTTCAGTAATTCAAACGAATATTTTCTCAGGTCTTAAATATAAAAGCGTCAAATGTTGTGCAATAGTGCAATATACTGAAAAGGGGATACTGYTACTAACTTTTAATTAATTTTCAGGTCAGGTCTACAGAGCTGCATTTCATTTTTTCTAAGAACTCTGCACTTTCTTGCACATCTTTCAAAAATATGCACCGATGAATTTTTAACATCCTAAGTACTGTTGAATCCTATGCATTAATCTTGGGTATCTCATAWTTCAACCTCTGTTTTAGTCTGCAGTAGTTTTTAACACCCTTATAATTCAAAAGAAATGGTGCTGCGTAAAGAATATAAAGTGTTTTTATTCTCCCTGATATATACATTTATATTCCAGGTTTACTCTTGCWGTGAGTGGATCATGATCTGGCTCGTTGTTCCTTTTTCCTATGCATATACTTCTTTGAGAATTGCTTCTAAAGAGGTATAGGGCATGGGAAAATGGGGCAGCTGAGGTACTTCAGCACTCAGCTCAAGCAGCATCGTGAAGGCAACAGCAGCAATGTTTAGAGAAAACAGATGGGTGAAGAAATGAAAGGTAAATTTATGAAACTCMCAATTAATCCTCAACACTTGCATAAAAAGATTTGCACTATTTACTCYGATCTAAATGTTGGTTTCCTCTTAAAACCTGATTTATTACAAGAGTAATATTTTAAGCATTTCTCCAACTATGTTATTAAATAGATCACCCGGGTCTAACGTGAAACACAAGTGTTGCTAAGAAGTTACTCCTATAGTCCTTATTGCCATAAATCTCCAACTGAAAACAAGGGAAATGCATTCATACAAACTGCCAAAAATGCCACTCTTTGTCCCTGTCTCACAGGTGCTGGGATCAGCTGTCACTGAATCCAGGTAATGCTGACTCACATGTGCAAAGCCCAGTCATGCAAATGCTGCCTGAGTGGGTTGTCTGTAATAAATCAATTATCCTTAGGATTTTATCCTTTAAGATCCCAAGTACCTTTTACACAATGCATGCATGTGTGGAATTGCAAAGTCTTCTMTTGTAAAACTCAATAAATAGTAAATCAAATTTTTAAAATACTGATTTTTTTTTCTTTCTTTCACCCACAGGTGTCTTGGAGGTGGAAGTAGAAGCTCTCTTTGCTCATTTCATTTCATAGAAAAGCAGTCATTAAATACAATTTTTATGTTTCTGTCCAGTTACTTTCATTTACTCTAAATAGCAATGTGTCACATCAATCCTGGGGGGGAAATACCGCTGTTATAAAACAATGTAACTGTACATAATGCATTTCAAATAAATATCTAATGTTTCAGTCACAGATCAAAAGTTTGTGTTACACTGCATGCACATTTTCTAGCAAGTGCTGTAAAGCTGTGAGCTCAGAAAGTGCAAAACAAGGTGCATTTTAAGTCATTTTACCTAGTGGTTATTGTCATGCTACACTATTCAATATTAAATGAATATTTTAGAAGTTACTTTTCATCTGYCTCTAACACAATAGTGTCTAAGGACTATTCTATTTACAGATGACTTTTTTCTTATATTAAAGGGCAATTTAAAAACTTACATCCACAAGCATATTTTTATTCACTGGCTTTGTAGCAAAGCTTGTGGTAAAGAGAGCTTGTAAGGGGGTTTTTTAATATTTGKTTTTTTTTAAGATCCCAGTATGTCAGGTTCATGACTCCATGTGTACAAGAGATGTGCAGTTCTATATGWAAAACCTGAGCAGATTAAACAGCTCATTGATGCTGAAAAGCAGCAGTTTGTCATACCTTTCCCCTCCTCCTGATTAACTTGGACCAATTCAGGCTRATTTTCTGAGCCTCAGCTAATTCTTACCAAAGACAGAAAGAGGAAAGAGAAAAATTCTTGGCTTTGGAGTTTAAAAAAAAGCAAACCAGAACCAATGAACAGGAAAAAAAACCCACCAAAACAACTTTGTATATTAGTATTTGGGATTTTTATGGGATTTTTTTTTCACTAAAGAACTGCAATTTAGTGATAATTTATACACCATGCATGTAAGCATAGAGAAAGGAAAATATAAAGAGCTTGACTCAATATCGGACCAATAGCTCAATTTGGGAGGGTTTGTTGCTCTAGTAAACAAATACTACATCAATTTAATWAATGAGCTCTAATTTTCCCATCTCTCAGTACTTGGACCAGACAGTTAAGATTTCGCACAGGCCCCAGAGAGGCCCCGCTGCGATTCAGCATCTCCCCGAACCTTTCCCTCGGCCTCTGCCTCGCCCCGGCGCTGCCCCTGCTGCCACCGCCCGGCAGCGAGCGGACACGGGGGGACACAGGAGCGGCAGAGACAGGGATGAGAGGGAGGAACGRAAGGACTGGATGTTCATGGAGTACACTGGAAGGCAAAATCTTTTGTTAGGGTGGAAGAATTTGGGACCTTTAGAGGCTTCTTTCTGAGCTGTTCCCTTTCTGCAAGCCAYTCATTGTAACAGTACARCCCCCTTCAGAACTTGGGGTGACARTGCTTATTCCTGCCAGYAAAACTTATCTTTTACCATTATTGATAGTCAGCTTTGGTTCACATCCACACTGTGGATTTTTTTTTTTTAAGTAGTCTTTGTAAATATTTCCCAAACTACCATTGCCTTAAAAGTAAAAACATATTGGCATTATTCAATCTTAAATTCAGTTCATAAAACACACCTAACTATGTGGACTGAATTTTCAGTCCAATATCCTATTACTTTTTTTTCCCCATACTCCTTCTCCATTTTGCAGGACCAAAGYCTCACAGCTATAGGTAAGAGCAGCTGTAGAGCAAGTGAAGAAAGGAAAGATTTAAAAAAAATTTACAATGAGGAAAGGCAAWCAGGGACAGGTTTTCCATGAGATGGGCCAAGGTTTTAACAAAATCTCCCTGCTTTTTTTTTTCCCCCCTTTGTTCATGCTGTTTAATATGTCGAGGTGGTTAAATTAAGATTACGCAGCAATTGAACTTYAATCCTAAAAAATAAGTATTGTTTTGCATTAAAACAAGGAGCGAGGGGCAAGGATGATGTCCATTATGGCATGGACAATTCAAGGAAAAAAAAGCACTTCCCCGCTCCAGGGACTCGTGTCACCTCCCGGCGGGCGGCGCTGCCCCGGCGCGGTGACCGAGCCCGGAGCGGTGACCGAGCCCGGCCCCGGCATGGCCCGGAGTGGTGACAGAGCCCGGAGCGGTGACAGAGCCCGGCCCCGGCACTGCCCCGGCGCTCCGGGCAGCGGCAGAGGGAGGGAGGCGGCCAGTGAGACACAGCCGGCTGCAGCAGCTCCGGGGCAGAGGGCAAACAGCCAGAAAAGAGGGCAAAAAAAGGAAGCCCTGAAAGTAGAAGCCGTATTCAAAAATCAGTATTTATTTACTAGTGAGTTACATCTCCATCTGCACATCAATCCGGTTCTCACCTTGTTCTGCCTTAGCGTCTCCATCTGGAGAAAGTGAGCAATCGTACAGACCCACTGACTGTAGAGACACCTGCATTTACTCGTACAACACAACAAATTTGCTCACTACTGAATGAATCATCCTGGTTCTTCCTCTTTCCTTCCATTGGTCTGTGCAAGTTAAAGAGTTCGTCCAACTTTTCAGTGAGTGGCTACATCTCCAAACTGTCAAAAAAAACCCTTTTTTCTTTTCTTTTTTTCTTCTCCCCCTGTTTCCTKCTGGCTTAGAAACCTAGATGGACTCCCTGATAGATCAGAGGGCCACCTAAASTCAGAGCATGTGGGGGAAAGCATGGCCAGAAAGAGGGAAGCAGGAGGAATTAATCAATTCCTTCCAAAAGCAGAGATGGTAGTACTACTCAACGTGTTTCATTTAGATAGTCATGTCCATTGTATGAAATAGAAATTAATGTCGTTTGCAACGTTTCTGTCTGATRAATGTCCTTAATGTTTGTTAAAATACCTAAATAACCTGTTTCCAGAGCTTCTCACTGCTAGCATATTGACAAATCCTACTACATCTTCTACGCAGTAATATTTTCTGTGCGCAAACCAACATCAGAAGAATAATTGCTGCTTTGCAGGAAATTATCTTGAAAACTGATGTAATGATTCAAAACATTAACAACCATGAGACACATCATAAAGTTCTTTGTGAAAGACACTTAAACAGACAACAGAAAGCACAGCTGTAAGTCTCACCACACGTTCCCACTGAGGGCTCTATCAAAAARAGCTGTCATTAAATCGCAGCAGTAAAATGTGGGTCAGTCGCACCTCCACTACACTCACTCACAGCTCGCCATTTACATTCAAAGCTTGAGTCATCATGGGTTTTGTGGTCCACGTGTTCATAAAAAGTGCTGATAATCAATGGAAAATGGGATAAATGTTTCATCACAGGTTCTGACGAATGCTAATTGCTAACCAGAAACACACGACAATTACCTTTTGACTTGTAATTGCTCTCATGTGATGGTSGCTTATGAGATCCAATCACTCCATCAAAGTCCTTTTAAATTGGAACTTTGCCTCAAGCCATGATCTGTATCTTATGTAAATCATTACAATAACACTCAACGGCATGAAACATTAGCTTATTGAAAAATAATTAATTTCAAGCGTATTTTTGCTCGTGTTTGTCACCCKCATAGCCACTGATACTTCTAGTTTTGTTGAGCTTCCTGTTTAGTCCTAACATTGCAGGTCAAATGAGAGTTGGCAAAAAAAAAAAATTGTTAATTAGGACACTGCCTCCCCCAAATCAATCAAACAATCACAATACCCCGAGTCTCTCAATTTTAAATATCAACCAAAGGAAACATAACAGAAAGAGCTTAGAGGGGAAAATAATCACACTAACAAGATCAAGACCCATAAAAACCAAAACAAAACACATATTGAGCTTCTAACATAATAGAACATTATACATCTTTTTTAACGCAGTCACATGCCAGCACAGGAAAGTTCAATCATTATATCATCTACTTCTGTTTATAATAAAACAGCCACCAGAGTCGCTTTCATTGTATGTCTGTACATGGTTTTCTGCATGAAAAAAGTGGGAAGGATGCCTCACAAGCAAACCATAGTCTGAAAGAGTGCTTTCCTTAGAGGTAAATAAAAAATTGTATTAGTTTCCTGTGTGTTTTGAAATTAGGGCTTTTGTTCTGAAATTGTGCAGTCGATTATTCCAATACAGTCAGATAATAACATGATTGATGATCGCTGGATAAAAAAACCAAAATACCCACAAACTGACAAGTTTCATTAACACTAAAATACAAATMAAAAAACTGCCATCATAGTGGCAAAAACCTTCGTTGTTTCAAATCTATTAATATCAGCACAATAATAATCATCAACTAAAAACATTRATATAACAAAGGAATCATACCTCGCTAATCCTTCTGGTTACACGTTACCTGTAACACTGAAATTACAATGACTCACTTCAGAAACTGTCTAGTACTTACTCATTTTTCCAGACCAAACGTTACTTCCTCCAGGGCTTATTTGCAGGGTTATAGGACTAGGAAACAGGCTAACTAAAAAATAATGGTCCTTTATTTGTAAAGGTCCATTTCAGACAAATCGCCCTGAACACCGAATTTCCCAGTAATTTTTACCATAACCTTATGGAAACTAAGAGGGGATGGTGGTGGGTTTGGATTGGTTTTTACTAAAAAGAAAAGCTGTAACATTCGAGTTGCATCTTAATTGCTTTTAAAAGCTGCAAATTGCTATGGGTAGAATCAGAAACACATGGAGACAATGCAACCACTGTCTCTGAAGAGCTTTTCTTTAAAACATAAGGGTCAGGTCAGCCAAATCATTGCTTTACCTCGAAGCGTATGTAGTCACCTACTAGAAGTGTCATGTTTATTTAAAAAATAATACAAAACAACTAAACCAAAAAACCACACAAAACACAAAAAAAATACACCAGACTGCTCAGGTAGATTTTCAGGAGATGATATTTTTTCTTTCTACTACAAGAAGAACAAAAGACTTCAAAAAAGCAGATGAATGTATGTAAGAAGATTACTCAAAATCAGAGCGTAGAAATTCCTTACGTGTGTCATGCTTCAGCTTAGTTAACACAATTACATTGCATTTTATGGGACAAAATAATAATCTTACCTGAGATATATAGAAAACCTAAGAAGAGAGAGAGCTGCGAGTGTAGCATTATCTTACTTAAGGCATCTCACTATAAATACATCACCCTTCATAAAAGGTGACATGAATTTCTTTGAAGTTTAAGAATTAGCACGTTGTCTCAAACGTGTTCCGCTCCGAGTGGAAGCTGCTTCATTATCTCTGACTGTCTAAACTCAGGCAGCGGTGACTGTTTACTGAAACAACCTGTAAATGTGTTAGCCCGTGTTTGCAGAGGATAAGAACTGTGCCATCCCAGGCCCACTTCAGACCGTAAAAGTGGTTCTTTTCTCACCCTTATCTGAATCATCATTGAACAGACTGCCTCTGAACGGAGTTTACACTCCTCTTCTTTGATCTACTTCATAAGACCATCAGAACTGTTTACTTTGAAATGCACACATTTCTTTCTTGGGATGCAGCGAAAGGAGAAGGTGTTTTAAGACATGAACAGATAAATTCAAGCAAACTAGTAATTTTTTCAGTGTTTCCTATCCTGTCCAATATCCTGACACATAACTGCTCATTGCTTAATCTTATTCCTCAATAAATTCATAAGCATGAACTCAAATTATTCAAAACCTCCAGCCCTGTTTTCTGAAAATGACCTAAGAAATTGCTATGCAAATGCCACTGTCYTCTAGTTTCAACCATTCTCTCCCTGCAGACTTCTTAAAATCTCTGATACTGCATAAACTGAAGCCAACAAGTGTTCCAAAGGCTTCGGAGGAAGATGAGTCCTGACTGCAGCACTCTGCCTCATGGACAGCACCAAAAAAAACATTTAACCCTGCATTTTCCAAGTAACTGCAAGCTCAAACAACCTCTACCCACCTTAGTAAAGAGCACTGAGTTTGTCGCAGGGATATTGACAAGATATTGTATTAGTGTTTCTCCAAGATTTCTATCTGACGAGGACTACTTACTTGTRCCTACCTCACGTCCCTACTTCCTTTACTGATAGAAACGCAAGAGGGGCTCAAAATTTGGGCATCAGACTCATAAAAGAGGCTTCTCCCTGTCCTTCCTTGTTATCAGTCCCTTCTGAATCCTCGTCCTTCATKGCAGGAGATAAAGATTGTGGGGCCGGGGCAGCTCGGGCAGCGTGAAGAAGCCCAGGCCAATTCCCAGCACCTACGTGGTGAGACGGCTCCGCGCTGAACTTGGCGCCAGGTCAGGCAGCCTTGAGTTCAGCAAACTACTGCGCTCGGAGATTAGGCGGATGTAACAATCACCTGAAAGGGGAGATTAAAGCGCCTCTCAATGAGGTCCTTTGTCCCCGGCCTCATTTGATGCTTTGGGCCCTTTCAAACCACGCCGGGGAAGGCGCTTTAAATGTTTGCCCCGGCGGCCGGGGCGGCTCCAGTGAGGGTCGGCAGGGCCGGGGMCATGGAGAAGGGGCCCTTCTCGGTGGAGTGGCTGGCCCAGAGCAGCCGCGGCGGAGCCCGGGAGATGCCCGGTGAGTCCCGGCCGTGCCCCCTGGGTCCCCCCGCGCAGCGCTCTCGGTCACCGCTGTGTCACCGCCCGCGGGGCTCGGAGGGGCGAGGGAAGGGTTCCCCGAAGGGTCCCCCCTTCAGACGCCCCCGTGTGTCCCCGCAGACTCGCCCCGAGAGCGGGATTCGGCGGAGCCCCGCAGCCCGGGACCGGCGGGAGCCGCGCCCGGGCGCTCCCGCACCAAGTTCTCGGCAGCGCAGCTGCAGGAGCTGGAGCGCAGCTTCCGCGAGCAGCGCTACATCGGCGCCGGCGAGAAGCGGCGCTTGGCCACAGTGCTGAACCTCTCCCAGAGCCAGGTGAGCGCTGCCGTGCCCCCCGCCCCAGCGGGACACGGGCCCCCAGGGGTGGGAGGCACCTCTCGGTCACCGCGGGACGGGACAGAGACAGGGACAGGGACAGGGACAGCTCCTGCAGGTGCTGCGGCCCGGGCCGCCCGGCAGCCTCACCCCACTGGCAGCAAACGGGGCTTGAGCAAACTGACAGCCCTGCCTGCTGTGCCCATCGCAGCTCCGAGTGCTCAGGGACAAGGTGCAAATGGAAAATGGTGAATCTCCAGAACCTCAGGCTAATTCATTCTTATGGTTATGTATCTATTCGATGGGTGCATTGCAGGATTTTTGAACAGAACTACCCCTACCCAGCCCTTTTAGCCCCACTGCCCAAGGCTTGTGTTACAGCCCTAGTTCATACCTGAGTATTGGCTTGCCACGCATCGTGGAGTGTTCACGGTTTAATTCCTCGTCGTGCAAGACAATTACTCTGCATTAAATACAGACCAACGCTATTAGCCCTACACACTCTACTGTTCATGCATTCTGTTAMTTCGACAATAAGTCTGCCTTCAGGCTGTATCACTATATGGAAAATGGATAAGGGGTTTGGTTTTTGACTCTTTTCTTATCGTCAGATAAAAACRTGGTTTCAGAATCGCCGTATGAAGTTCAAACGCCAGACTCAAGACGCCAGGATCGAAGCTCTTTTCTCGGGCTTGTTTTYGCCCTGTCATTGTCACTCTGACACRGCTACATCCAGCTATCCTCATGGGGTGGATGTCAATGCCTCTGCTACCTCTGCTGTCTCCCTTCACCCCGCTATGCCAAGCCCCGCCTTGTTGTTACCTTCTGYTCCAGCTCAGCCTCTTCAGCCAGTTTTGCCAAGTCCAGCTTTCCTATTGCCTCCCGGGCCAGGATTATCCTGTTACTCTTCTGTGCTTCCAGCAGTGACTCTAACCACTGAACATAAAGGACTGATGTTCCAACCTGATCTTCCTTCCTGTTAAAAATGTCAACGATTATSTGTAATCTCAAAAAAAGTGCCAAATATTTCTAAGAGTAAACTAATTTATTTTTTATATTAAATAAAGATTCTTAGAATTATTTTATTTAACATAAATGTTTAATTAGAGGAAAAAACAATTTACTGATATTAGAGAAATTATACTGAGAGTGGAAGTGGAGGATATGAAATCTCTCTTTATTCCTACAGTCTTCACCATGATGTATGGAAATTTCTATGTAAATTTTCCTATCTCAAAATTATCAGAAAATAACTTATAATCACGTAGGGATCTCCACTAAAAAACTTGAGTACTGTTTACACTGAAACTTGTGTAGTAACTATGTCATTTAATAGGCAATGGTGTTAAAAACTTTATCCATTCTACCTGAGTGGGAGTTTTAAGGAAACATTTGTGAGTTACAGCAAAGTGCATTTAAATTAAAATGTTACCAAAGGTAAAAACGTTATGAACAAAATAGAACAAGTTGCCTAGTATTCTCTTTAATGTGTATATTCTGCACCATTCTTCAAGTGGTCTCRCCTGTTTTTTGGCGGACATATTGCATTTATGCACTAAAAGAGAGATGAAGCTCTAAGGAATTAACTGGCAAGCATGTATGTTGATGCCAAATGTGAAGAATACTCGCAATTTAAATCTGTTTATGAAAACGARTTGTTCACCAATTCAGGTCTCTTGGGATGCTCAAATAGAAAATATTTCACTTTTTACTTCGAAAAGTTGCAGCTGTAACTTGATAACCTCCCTAGTTTTTCAAGTGCAGAATAAGTTTAGGCTTGAGCTTAGGAACACTTACGGCTGTTCCTAAAAGTCACAAAACAAGTTTTATGGAAAGTGGCAAAGCCAAGCCTTTAGACAAGGGGAAACAAGAGACCTTACATCAGTATAAAGCAGCTGCAGCAGGTGTGACTACATCTTCTGCCCCAATCCAGACCAATCTAACTTGCTTGCTAGTGATGGTTAAGATGTTTAACTGCAGAGTTAATTAACACAAAACTAAACCACCACCATCAAGAAAGAAACCCTAACCCTCCTTTCCTCTGCTTACAAGGCAAAGGGGCCTGCTACAGCTTTGTGCCCTGCATTCCCTTTCCCCTCTTCTCCCTCCACCCTCCCTGTCCGCGTACCCTCCTCCCCAGCTCCCCCCTCCATCCCGTTTGGYGGACAGTAGGGAGGGAGGGAAAGTCGGGAGACACTCGAAGGAATTTGCCCCACCACACCTCTTCTCTGTGCCCCACCAGGACAGCGCTGATCCGTGACACAGCCAGGCAGCTCCGGGRAGAACCCGTGCATTCCTCGGTCACTTTGAACACACTACAGAAAATTCCCTTTACCCTTCCAAGTATTTTTTTTTTCACAAGTGAGAGGCCCCTAGGCTATTACATCGAAACTCTCGGTGACTCACTGAATTAGAGGGTAAAGGGTGTAAATTTAGACTACAATGCAACAATCAAGTAATACATTGATAAGGCCTCGCAGGTGAATTAATGAAACTTCAATAAAACCTAGACTAAGAAGTGTTAACGCTTTTAGGAGTGAACACTAATCCCTGAAAGAACTAAAACCAGACACAATTACACCCAAAAGTTTTTTTTGCCTGGCGCTTGTTTTGGCAATTGTGAAATTTTAAAAGTCCCTAATGAAGGCTTGATCCATTAATTCCTGTTTAAAGACATGCTGACTTAATAAATATTATTACCTCTGCTGCCTTCACATGATAGATGGGACCGGACTTGTAAAATTTGATTCAGATCTAGAAGAGAAACCCACTGAGAGGTTATCCTTTCTCCCGAGGTTGTACTTAGCTCAAAGCACAGCTCAGGGCAGCTGGGTGCAGTTGCCTCTGTCTAGGCTACCAAACATTTAACAACAGATAATCTGGGTGGGAGGGTAGGAAAGACAGACAAAATGCATTTAACCATTAAATCCATTACCTTTGCAGGAGGATAAGTGATCACCGTAGTTTGCATTGCACAAGCACAACCTTTTATAGAGTTGACACATATAACTTTGCTCATATTTTATTTATACATACATATATATATATATACATTTATATAAAACCTAGGGGGAGCAACAAATACCATTTACACATAAAACACTTTATTATAAAATATTAATCTAGTCTAATTATCAAAAATAAAAATTCTTGTTCACATTTAACTTAAAATAATAAAGATATCATTCYAAATAAGGAATTCTGAGCATGAAATACAATACAGTATAAAACACTGCTTTTTCACTATAATGCATATACAGGGTGGCATTGCCTGTCCATTTTGTTCGGAATAACTGGATGGAAAGAGGGATGAGGAATAAGGKGTTGATGGTAGTAGGGCAGTTCATTTGCCATTAAGGGGTAGGTGCTTTGCGATGCGTCGTATCTGGGCAAGGGGAAGCTGAACTGCACRGCAGGCATCGGAGTAAAAGGCAGGAGTCTCTGGTGCTGGGCAGCAAAGGGGAAGTGGAGACCATCCTGAAACAGAGCTGGTGAGGTCCCCGGGGCGTAGCTGTGGACTGCAACAGGGGACACGAGGCTGTGCTGGTGGTCCTGGATCTGTCTCTTCAGTTTCATCCTCCGGTTCTGAAACCACGTCTTAATCTAAGRAACAAAAACAAGGGGGGATGCAGGAGACAAATCAGGGACTTYGCCTAAAGATAATGTGAAAACTATAAACAATCATATCTCAGCTGCTTTTGCCATTTTGCTTCAGATGGAATTGACACAGCTTTTGCCCTACTTAGCAGAAGGCAGAGGACCTGCGGGATGTAGAGGGAGGAGTGGCTGCGTTCAGGGATTTCACAATAATCAATTAGAGTTTTTAAGACGAGATACGAACTCTGCATGGTTTACACGCAGACCGCCATATACCCAGGACAGTTGACCTCGCAAAGACATAGAAAAAGTTTGATAGCTTCCCAATAGAAAGTGCAGCAAATTTCTCAGAGTGGTAACTCGTTAATCCCCGAGGGATCCCACAGCCACTGCTAAACCCAAGAGTGCTGCGTCTGTTCAAGGCAGGGAAAGGATGCGGAACCGCCGACCCCGGCTGCTCCTGCCGAACGGGAAGGATCCGCTTCCAGCGRGACTAACCTGGATCTCCGAGAGCTGCAGGGCAGCCGCCAGCTTCCTCCGCTCCGTGGCGCCCAGGTACTTCTGGCGCTGGAAGGTCTTCTCCAGGCGGCAGACCTGCTCCGAGGTGAAGGCGGTGCGCGCCCGCCGCTGCCGCCCGCGGCTCCCGCTGCCCTCCGCGGCCCCGCCGCGCTCCCCGCCCGCGCTCTCGCTCTCGTAGCCCGAGGACTCGTCTGCGCTGAGCCAGCCGCCGTCGGGGCCTGCACGGGAGGAGGAGGAGCGGCGGTGAGGTCCCTTGCCCGGGCTGGGGCAGTGCCTCCGCCGCCCCTCAGCCCGGCCAGGCCGTGGCACCGGCGGGAGCCTGGATCCCGGCACGTTCCAGCCCTCTCCCCCCTCTTCTCTTTGCCTGTTCCCTCCTCACCCACCTGGCTCCGACGGGCAGGGGTCCGTGCTATCCCGGGGAGGGTCTCGGCTCCGCTCGGCCGCGCAGGGCTCGCTGTCCTCGGGCTGGCCCGGCTGGGGGCTGCCCCGCCGGGGCTTGGCTCTCACCAGGCGGGTGGGGCTGCTCAGAGAGGTGGGGGCTCGGGGAGGGGGCGCGCAGCAGATGTGGGGCCTGAGCCCGCGGGGCTTGGCCTCTGCCGAAGGGATCTGCTCCTGATTCATGGCGAASAGGGGCTGGGCGGCCCACGGGCACGGCCCGCTCTTATATGAGCGCTCCGTCCCGGGAGGGGTCGTTTGTAAGTGCGAACGCACATCAAAGTGGGAATCGAGCAGAGATAACAGCTACCAGCGAGGAGGAAAGTTCACACGTCTGGCAAATGTCTACAGCCCTTGGCTCCAGTGTGTCTGGGGGGCCGAGGAGACCCCCTTGAAGTGCAAAGCTGTCCCTCTCCCCTGGAGGGCAGGGCACGGGCAGCCCCAGCCCCGCAAACGGGCTTCTAAAGACGCCGTGGCTGCCGGTGGCAGCGCGGGTTTACTGCTCCCTTTTCAGTCAGGGGTTCCACATTGCACAGGTGCCCGAAACCAGCACCGAGACCCACACCCACGGGGCTGGGGCAGGGTATAAGGATAAGGTGAGGGATAAGGAACCTTGGGTAGAGCCTGCCGCCCCGCCGTCCTTCTCCCTCCCTGGGAAAAGCCATGGGGGGCCGATGACAAGAAGTCCCTATCCACGRGGCTCACCCTCACTCCCCGGGACAGAGCCAGGCTGGGGGTGAGTAGAGCCTCGGGCCCTCTCAGCTTGAACTTGGCGCCGTCTGTCTAGCCAGAAAACCCTTCTCCCCAATCGTTTAGTGATCAAAGCGCTGAGTGAGCAGCGGAGCTAGCACCTCATCAGCTTCACACTGCCCCAATCCATAGGCCGAGAAGGGCGGTCTCCTTGTAATGCAGGGAGGATACCAAGACATCTCCCAGCACAGCTTGGCTGGGGGAAAGGGGCATTGCGGCAGCTCAGCCCGTCTCCAGCTTCTTCTTTTGTTCAACATCACCGGCCTGTTGGTCACGCCAGTAAAAAATTCCACACCGACCACGACCACACCGGGAGTAGCCATAGTAGAATAACTCACATTCTAACCCTCGCTTAAAGGAGAATGGAAGCGAGCGCCAATCCCTCTAACTGGGTAAATGCACTGATAGGACCTCAATTTCAATGACGATTCCTAAATCCTCAGAGCTCCTGCTTGGATGCAACACCATAAACCTGGGTCTAACAGGGAGGTAGTCTGTTTCTTTCTAAAACACAGCAATAATCTAGGTTCCCACAATGTGAGGGGCTTATTTTCTCTTGACAGGGAAAAAAAAAAAAAAAGTCTACCAAACCCCAGCTAAATCACCTCCCAAGTTTATTACGACATTTGGAAAAAACCCCTCATATTCGTGCTATTCATTTTCATTGTCTCAGGCGTTCCCGTTAACACCGTGCCTGCGGGAATGGATCTGAGGATACCGACCCCTCCCGATCCCACMAAGTCGGCTTATCCCCACACTGGCCCCGGGGGAGGGATAAAGCCCAGGCACCTGAGCAATGCAAACACCTTTCCAAGCSCACAGAGCCCAAGAGCCGCATGCCTCCTGAAGCTTGCTTGCAACACCATCCCCTCGGGGCAGGGATGGGAAAGGCTGTTGTTGCCTCGGCACAACAGGTCCCCGACAGAGATCACCCTGCTCTTTGAGGGGTGCTGGGCACAGCCACTGAAGGAGTTTCCCTCACTGCTGGCACAGTCCTTTTGGCCGRTATGCACAAGCCAATGCAAATGCCCCAAGCAGTTGAGTACAGCTGAATCCCAGCCTGGGTCAGAACCACACACCTGTGAGTGCCACTGACCCAACCAAAACCACTGTAACACTGAAATGTGRACACATTTCAGTCAAGCAGGGGGCATAGGTCACTCACTGTTGCACAAATTACCTAAGAGCCTGCACATTAATTTTAATAACTTCAGGATTTAATAACTATTCCTGAACTATTSCACTTGTGTTCTGTCCCTCTTTTTCTGAAGCAAACGCATCACTGTTATCTCAGATTTCATGTCTGAACAGCAGTTTCTGAGTAACTCCATGTGTAGACAAATCCAAGCAGAAAAACTCATGTTCTGCCACACAGAAACTCATCCACTGGGAGCTGGCCTTGGTAAAGCAGTGAGTGCTCTCTGCAGAGTCTGACTACATCACCAAAAAGAAATTTAGAGTTCGTACACGAACACCACTGATATTCAGGAGCTCCTAAAATGAACACATCCCTACCCAGCAAGCAGCATGCACCCTGCTTCCAGCAGGGCAGCCTCTCCCACCATTTCTCCAGCAGAAGAAACCTGTGCCAAGCCAGGCAGCCTTGGGGCCCCCATGCCCTGCAGGCCCCTCACCCGGGCACGCAGAATCACCCAGGGACTGCTCTCTAGGAGAGACACTGCAGCCCCAACTGCCAAAATTGAACCACGAGATGACCACTCAGTGCTGTGCCCAAAGAGACCAACATTTGCGTTTATGCATTATGAGTCTTATAGAAGGGAACTCTTATTAACCCTGCTRCTATKTCCTCCCTCTCCTTTGGCTGGGAATGCAGGGAAGCAGCTGACCTGTCCCACTGTTCACTGAAAGTCAATGAAAACTGATTGTTTTTTATTAGACTCCAATCTGAATTGCCTGTTTAGCGGGATATTTAAACCCAACATTAGGATCCCCCCCACTCCGGATGAAAGTAGCTGCATCTGTGGACCACAACACCTTGGAACAGATGGGARAAGTGTGGAAGGTGTTATGTGGCTATTGCAGTTCCCATTAGAAAGAGGTGGCAGCTTGAGAAACTTGAAAACTTTAACTACCCTGGGTGGGCAGAGGCGCTGCATCTGCAGTTAAATATTCCCCTCACCTTGCAGTAATGTGGGGCTCAGATGAGACACAAATTTACTTCCATTCAATTATTTTCTATTATGTGAAATTATTACAGCATTCAATTGATGTGATATATAAACATGATGAAAAAGAAATCTAAATTCTCAGGGAAAATGATGTATTTTCCTATAGAATCTGTATACTCAGAACTTCAGAATGTTGTACTATGTTGAAAAATGGATGAATTTTTCTCACGTGTTATATGAAGAACATAGTGGACCCATTTCTCCAAATTACATTTCAATATATTTATTGTTCTGCCCTTGTATGTAAGCCTTACAACCACAAGAAACATGCTTGCTTCTTCAAGAAATGTACTGAAAACTCATGCACTCCTGTAACTCGRTGTGATACCCTGAATGTCAGTGCAGTGATTCACGGCAGGATGTGACAATCACAGATATGGCTTTCAGGATAGAGTGCTCCTCTCATGTGAGCTCGACAGGACTTCTAAGGACAAATGGTAGATCTCTCTCTCTGGTATGCCTGGGAATATTTCATCTGGGACTTAGTGCACACCTGGAATATGAACCCATGGGAACAGGAGGGACTGCAGCAGCTCTACAGCATGAAGGTACTGCCTGAGGAAGGCTTAGCCCATCGCTCAGGTTGTAGCATCTCTTGCACAAGACACTAGAGACTCATCCTTTGCCAGATGCTGAAGTACTTTTGTTGCCCAGGAATGCTGTCAGTGTGCCAAGCCAGACCATCAGACAGATTTTACATGAAAACATAAGAAAAAGTGGACATAATTTGCCAACAGAAAAAGTCCTTCTCAAGGGGTATACTTGGTAGCATAGCTGGGCAAATCTTTATGTTGCAAACTTTTTATCTGCTAACCACGTCTGTAAGTAGATCGTGGGAAAAAAMCCCAAACCAAAATCCCAAAACAATACACAGACCAAACTATCATAGCATTTATCATAGATTGAGAGCTGATGTACTAGGCCACCACATCTGGGGTAGTGCTTCCGTCATAGGCAGATCCCAAATAGATTTATGAAAAGCACGGATTTTTCCAATACCTTCTTGACAAAACTGGAGAAGTGGAGATGATAGGGGGTGCAATAAAAACAACTGCAACGCCACCCTCTCCACTACGAGAAAGAGAAAACCCCAACAAACCCAAACCAAAAGGACTCCAACATTCGAACCCCACAAAAATCACGTCTAGCTGTACAAACGGGCAGGAAGAGAGAGCCTGGGGAAGTGTAGCAGCCCTTGAGAAGTAAGTAAACTCATTGTGAGGGACGGGGTTTTAACGCGGCTAAAAGTGCGGGCAAGCCAGGCCAGTTTGCTCTGCTCCCGAAGAGGCCCCAGGAATCCCCGGCCCGAGGCAGCCGCAGGGCTCGGGCTGGGCTCTGGGCTCCCGGCCGGTGSGACAGCTGATGGCTGTTTGTACCCTCCGCTGCTCCCCTTTGGAAATGCTAACTTGGTTATTCAGCGTCCCCTTTGATGTCCTGATAGGTGCTATTAGATAGTCAATTAGGCATCAACGAGATCGATTGTTTGGGAATAGATGCTTTTCTGTTTGAAGTACCCGTGAACACTAACAGTGCCATCACCCCGCCGCTCCTTTGCCCACGGGAACAATGCGGGCTAACACACAATAAATGACAAATGCTACTGACTCAGCCGGCAGCGCTGCACCCTCCCAACTCACACTCTGCAGGCCCAGATATTCCCATTCAGCCRCTGTGGGAGCAAGCCAGCACTTTGCATTAAAAACAATTTATCGGGGGAATACTTGTGTGTGCTTTGCAGAACTACTGGACAAAGCAGCTAGATAAATTCGAAACAAACTAGTGTTTGTATTCTTATGCGCGCCATCGCCACATTGCCTGAGGACTTGCGACACCTCCACAGYTGCTCGGAATTGCCCAGGCAGAATAACTCAGAGCTGAAATAAGAATTAAAGCACTTAGCMTACCTGAATAACGAAGAGACACTGGGATTAGCGCCCTACGAGGTACTATTAGAGCATGACACCAGGTGGAAGCCTAGGATTTTAAGACAAAAATACAAAGGAAGAGTAGTAAATTCTACACAAGGACCATGTCGAGTCTCTCCTCTTTCTTCCCTCCTCCACTTCGGTGGGATTTATCAAGTTAATTGTCATCTAATTGAGTATCAAAGAAAGAGATAATGGGCAGCAATTAGATGTAATGGCCTAACAGTGCGAGATCTCTCTCGATTAGCACACAACGCCGAATAACTTCACCTAGTTTGTAAAGAGGTCCCTGGAGTGGCTCCACCATGTCTGGGAGCTGCAGGGGGGRTGATACACCCCGATCCCATTCCCAGTCCCCTGATGGCTGCTTTAGCCAAATTGGGACGGGCGGTTCGGAGCGCGGTTGCTGGCGGCTCCCCCGCCCCGCGGTGCTAATTCAATCAGGTTTCTCCCCCTCCGCGCACGCACTGCAGGGGAGAAGGGCTTTGAAGTTAGGGCTTTGGCAATTGTCCCCTCCCATCCCCTTTTCCTCCCCGGGGAGCCCAGTTTTCAGATTATACAGCCTCTTCCTCGAGAGCCGCCGGGCCGGGGGGTTCCGACAATTCCACCCCACGAGCATTAAACTACTCCTCCCCAGCTAATCGACTCGGCTTTTTTTTTTTTTTTTCCTTTTTTTTCTCTTTTTTTTTTTTTTTTTTTCCCATTTGTAGCTGCTTGCCCACCCCGCTTTGTGCTGCCGGGGCGGTTCCGGGGCTGTGTCACTGCGGTGCCATTGAAGACACAAAGGCGCGGTGCTCCCCGCGGCGCTGCCGGGGCTCGGCTGCGGGGCTTGCGGCGGGTGCGGAGCCGGAGCGCTCCCATCTCCTGCGAGGGGCTGACACAGCCCAGGGGCCTGCACCGACACTAGTGCCCCGTAACTCCTGCCAGGGCTAAAATACAGTGAGGGAGAAATTCCAACAAGCAGGAATAAAGCATGAAGTCCGTGTTCCTTTCTCCCAGATCAAAGGAAAAACGAGCATTCACATTTTAATGCCAGAGTTGGACTGCTTTAGCAAAAATGAAATTACTTCACATGAAGCTTTCTAGACAACTGGAACGTAGTAGTTACCTTCTAGAGAAAGCCGATTTCTGCAGGTAGGATAGAAATTACCATGCAGACATTCGGAGGAACCGGATACCGTTAGGGATTCAGCCACGTGAGCATCACCTCTCGGGTTCATTTGAGCAATTACCGTGGAAAAGAACAATATTTGTAAACTATCCCTACCAAAACAGTGGCAAGTTATTCCACGTGCTTGCTRAGTATACTTGTGGCCAAGGAGTCATTATGTTAAGTGATCATTAGCACCCTTTCGAACAGAGATCGGCTTCTGCCTCGCCAGCCGTTCTGCAGCTCCCGCGCCCAGAGCTGGGATGCCCCGTTACTCTCGCAAACCAGCGCTCAGCCCTGGCACGAAACSCGCCAGCCTCAGCCGGAGCACGGGGAGCCGCACACACCCACCCGGGCACTCCGAGCCTCCATCCCCTGGTGCCGCTCGGCCCAGCGTGGTCCCCACAAATCACGGCAAGGACGGCAGCGCTGCGTGTTGTCCCCGGCAGCACCGGCTGTCCCTGTCTGGCTCTAACCCTCTGCAGGGAGGGGAGGCTGCCGCCCGCCCCGGGCACCGCTGGGCTCGGTTAGCTCGGGGAGGACAGCCCGGCCCGGCGGCTGCAGCCCCGCGTTACGAGCCCGGGGGCCGGGAGGGCAGACCCAGCGGATGAGGGCGCATTCAGAGCCGCCCCAGATTACTTCTCACCCCGGACATGGGGACCCAATAAGGTGTGCTCCTGCCTTATTACCTTTGGGGTGGGGGGATGACGACACCCTCCTCCCTCCTCTGCACAAACTCCGTCCCCGCAGTTCCCCTCCCAGGTAATTGCTCCCCTCCGCAGGCGGGAGCACTTTGTTCTCCCTCCCTCTCCCGAGCTTTACCATCTGTCTCTCATTTTTCCCCGGGCCCAGCTGCGGTGCTGCCCGTGCTCACCTCCATTTCACCCTCTTCGATTTGTTGCGGGGCTGGGGCGCTCCCGGAACRCTGCGGGTAGTCCCGGTGCCCTCAGAGTGCTCCGTCCCTACACTCCCAGCTCCCTACACTGCCGCTMTGGCTGCTGAGAGCAGGAAGGGTTATGACCATTATTCCTTTTGTACGGGCTGAGCAGAGCATTTGGAGCAGGGCTAGGGCTCTCCTCTGTGGCCGTCCAGCATTATAAAGGGAACACCTAACCCTTCAACCATTACTCCCTTGAAAACAGAATGGGCACATGGAGTCTAATACTAGATACTTTTTGGGTTTTTTTTTGTTTTTACGGTAAATTGCACATTTATTGGCCTTGACTGTTTTGTTATTTAAAACATGACTGCTTTAGAACAGAAGAAAATATTCACGACTGCAGCTCTTTCTGGAGACACCCCGGTTCCCTAATGACGTTTGAAAGTCAGAGAGAATTCTTCAGATCAATGTTACCTTTTAATAATACCCGATTTCGAGAAATAAACCTCCATCGAACGGGAATTTTACTTACGTGTCAACAATTTCCCTTAATCCATAACTGCATAAGGTTCCTGAGAGCTCAGCAAGATTGAGGGCACCCATTTTAAATTAGCTGAAACTCTTGCATTAGAGACACACGATTTGTGCAATTGGAAGCAAATACCAGTATCTCAAAAGACGAGAAATACAGCACAGATTACAAAATAATCAAGGAGACTCCCAGAGGTCAGTGCAAAGCCCACTGCTGACAGCAGCACATAATGTTGCTTTTTACCAGGCAAGGGTACTCAAGAGGCAGATTGGCCCCTGTATACAAAAGATATTCAAGGAGGCTGACAGAGAACCCTCAGACCATTCATTACAGGAGTTTAAATTACCAGTGTGCCGGAAATCTTCTAATAACCCCCCAGATCACTTCTAAAGTGATGGAAATTTTTATTGCTCTTTTCATGTTAGTTTACAATTGACTTTAAAAAATATATGTCAACTTACAGTCAAAGATCATTCCTCAAAGCCCTTTCTTTGGTCTGAAATCAGGCCATTTGGATCATCAATTGGTCATTATCCAAATTTTAAAAGTGCATAGCACAGTGGTAAGGAATTTTACTGCCACKTATGGAAAACCAGCTTTGGAATGTTAAAATTCTTTTGATCATCACCCTTGTACCCTGACAACCGCATGTGAGATGACCAGATACCGTTTTGTAGGTAAAAATTTCAAGATCCTTTTCATGRTCTGTTTAGGTAATAGGTTCTTACTAATCCACTGAGGCAGCTCATAAAAACATGAAGATATAATATCATACTTATTT
Organism: Alauda arvensis; assembly: GCA_902810485.1. Lineage (NCBI taxonomy): Eukaryota > Metazoa > Chordata > Aves > Passeriformes > Alaudidae > Alauda > Alauda arvensis. The sequence goes on along the minus strand of CADDXX010000010.1, from coordinate 5,343,343 downwards.
AGACAGTAATTTTTTAAACCTTAAAAGTATCTGTTCTGTTACTATAGCGAGCCCGGAATTAATTAACAGGTGTATCCACATATTTGGCTAAAAGCACAGTTCCATGACAGAAAATCCTACCTAGTAAGTAACTGAAGGGCTTGGATACCTGTTTTAGAAGACCCAGGGAAATTCACGCTTCTTTTGCACTCAGCTGCAGAGTAAATTGCAGGGGACAGAAGAAATCTAGATAAGAAGGAGTCTATGCTTCTTTAAATGAAGCAGAGCTTTCATTTGGGGCAGGATGAATACCTCTACAATCCTTGAGAAAGAAATTCACATGAAAGCTGGAAAAAAATAGGTTTATTATAACATTAAATTTATATTATTGTTTGTCCCACCCCATTTATATTTTACAGTTGCCTATAAATGCAAGGGCCTGAAGTCCATGATTCAGATTGTCCAGCATGTCTTTGYAAATGTTTAGATCGGTGCTGCATCGTAACTCCACCAGGCAGTTACTGACGAGGGCAGCCCAGATATCTTATCAGTAGTGCAAATCCTCTCAAGTCATAGTTCGTATCAGAGGGTCAGACACCCAGCAAGAAAGCTCTGGGGTCCCGGTASCCTACAAAGCAGGGTGCTGCCCAAAAGCCGACTGGCTGTGCTCTGCAGGCGCTGYTGAGGTCCAGGGCGGGTGCCGGCAGGGCCGCCAAAGGGAAGCCCTCGGAGACAGCCCCTTGCCGGGGCAGAGGCGGTGGCCGGGCCACGTAAGTGAGCGGCAAGGGCACCACAGCGCCCTGAGGTCCGTAAGGGAGCGCGGGGCCGCAGAAGGGCTCCGTCCTCAGCTCCTGCAGCTGCCGCTTSAGCTTCATCCGACGGTTCTGAAACCAAGTCTTGATCTGGGGAAGGGGGAAGGAGAAAAGACGAGGTTACAACGCCGCTCAGGCATATTGATCTCGTTATTAGGAGCCGAGCTTCCCATTCAGCGAGGCCTGCGGCCGGCGCCCCCCGCTCACCTGCACCTCGGAGAGGCGCATCCTGCCCGCCAGCTGCCGGCGCTCGGCCGCGCCCAGGTACTGCTGCCGCTGGAAGGAGCTCTCCAGGGTGCTGATCTGCTCCGCGCTGAACGCCGTGCGCAGCCGCCGCCCTCCGCGCCCGCACGGCTCCTCGGGGCCCGCGGCCTCGGGAGCCTCGTCCGGCACGGGCTGCACCGCTGCCGACGGCCGCCCGCCTGCTCCTGGGGACGGGCACAAGCAGGGAAGGGTCAGCCGGGCCCGGGCACCGCCTGGGGAACCCGCCCACCCCCTCGGCCCCCGAGCAGGCTTCCCGGGCTGCAGCAGYGCACTCCCTGGCCCGGGGTGTCCCAGGGCCGCCGCCCCCCGCCCGGGAGCCCCAGGATGTGCCGGAGGTCGCTGTACCTGCTGCGGGAGTGGCCTCCCCGCGCTCCCTGCTCCGGCCGCCTCTGCCGTCCCGCGGGCCCGCCGGCTGCTCCTGGCTCCGCTCGCTGTGCCCGAGGCCGGGGCCGGARCCGGGCCGGTGGCCCGCTGACGATGCTCGGTGTGGAGAGCCCTCGGTGGGGCTCTTGAGAGCTTGGCTGCTCTGGGACAACCATTCCACGGAGAAAGGGGCCTTAGTCATCCTGCCTGGATTCGGAGATGCCGGGACGGAGGGTGCCGGCGCGCAGGGACTCTGCTTTATACCGTAACTCCCGGAGGAAAACGTTGCTCGTGTAAATACACATCAAAGGGCCAGATAAGTATCATCTAATTGCTATCAGCCCTCCCCCCCAACAAAAGATATCGTTCACACATTGCCCCAGCTCGCGGAGGCTCGGCTCCGCCGTGTCTGCCCCTGAGGAGTTCACTCCGCCGTCAGTGATTTACAGCTCTTGTTACATCCTATCCCCATGCAAATGGCATTTATGGAGCTGAGCAGCCTCAAACGGCGCTGGGGAATGTACCCCGGGGGAGCGCAGCATCCCCGGCCGCTGGAGGGAGAGGGGACTCTGCTGCTTCCGATCTCCCTTCCCCTGSAGCTGCTTTTCCATTCCTTTTCAAGCACCAGGCCCACTGTTCTTCTCAAGCCTCTCCTCTCTGGGCTGAGCACTGCGTTCCCGACACAGCCTCAGGCAGRCAAGCRGAGAAACTCACTCACTGGGTTTACGGGACTGCAGCATCAGGTTATAAAGCACCAGRMAMAGGATGAGGGATTTGGAGGAGAAGGYTGTGAAGSAGAAAAAGGTAAATGTCAAGGTCAYTGRATTCTACGAACCGACAGGTGTCTGGTCGTTTACATWAAAGYATGGTTTCTGGACTAACAAATCAGAAAATGACAATTACTGCCTTAGAATTGACATTCTGTTGAGAGTTTTGCTGAAGTTACAGAATTCATCCCAGATCTCTTGCAGCTATGCAGGTCATCCAGATTTCTCTGCTTATCTTACTATCCCTCTTTTTCTTCTTACTACCTTATGTGTGTCTTTCAGAAACGTTCCTGTTCATCTTTGGGTTTTGTGCGCGACAAGAACCCTTGGCTGCTGCAGTAAAACCATGAATTCCCTCCCCTTTTCACCCTCCCCTCATGTGCAAGAACAGAGCAGGACTTCACTGCATTGATAATTCCTATCACAGCCCTGCTTGGTATCAGTCTGCCTCCAGAGATCACGATTACACATCTTCTTTATCTGTCCTTGTTCTCGCCTGCTGCTTTACCCACCCACCACCTGCACACAAAGCCAGTGCTCTGCTGTCTGTCGACCCTGTGACTTGGCCAACCTGTTATTCTGCCACCCCGGCTGCATTTCTCAGCACCCACTTTCTCTGTGACAACAGTCACTGTAACCACAGTTCCAACTATTTCTTAGACTGTCCATGAGGCAGAGGTTTGAAAACCCTCCTAATTAGTTTATGTCTAAATCTTCCAATGTATTCAATTTTAATATTATACAGATTTTTTCTGTTTATTTTAATCCAGTAAAAATGTTATTAAAATCCTCTTTGTCAATCTTTTCCTGAATCAAACATCTCAACTTCTTGTCCACTCCAAATATAGTTGCTATATCTATTTATTAATCAAGAAATCCTACAGTTTTTCGTTCACCATAAAATTGTTTCACTGAACTATATTCAAGTCTGACTTGTGAACCCCTTTTAGGCTCTGTCTCTCATTGACTGCTCATTTTCATGGCATAGCATGAGTCCTACTTTGCTCTACCAGTGAGGACACTGTTCAAGAGTTTATCTCTAACCAAACAAAAACACAAACACGATTGACAGCTTTATTTAAAGGTGTCTAATAATTCAGAACCACAACCATACGTGACCAGAGCCCTCCTGGAGCCCTTTGTTTCTAGCCTGTGTAGGTAGCGATTGACATTACAGCCTGAGCCCACCAAACAAACTYCCTGGAGGAAAACTGGTGTAAAAATGTGTAAATAAACATTCAAGCATTAATGCCTCCCATATATGTTACCTACCTAAAGAAGTCCACAAACACTTCTAGCATGGACAAAGCATGTCGGACACACACAGACACACATCTATGTGTATATATATTTGTGGTGTTTTTTCACCAAACAAATGGAATGGTWTGATATCTAATTATTTGAATCCTCATCAATTTATACTTGCCAAGCATTTTCTGATTAACAATGGAAAATTTAGAAAGTTTACTTGACCAGACTGTACAAGAGTGCTTTTAAATTTCCCGCCCCCCCACCAACCCCCCCACCCCCTCACCCCACCTCACCTTGAATATTTCAGGTTCTTAACTACTCTTTTCTTTAGGTAAATGTGAAGACTTCCCCCACCACAAACCTGAGGATAAATTTTAAAATACCAGAATTTATGAGTATTAGACAGTTCTGTTGGTAACATATCTCACAGAGCAGACCAAGCAGGCAGGAGCTGGAGGGGAGACAGGAATGTGCTCTGTTCACTGAATTACCGAAGGGTAAGTCCCCCAGCTCAGCTGCATTTAACACGTGGCCTGGCAGCAACCTCWCCAGTCAGAACTGGGAATATCAGTGCCACTGCCTGCTTGCAGAATCCTGCCAAGCCTCCCCTGCAGTCAGGCAGAATGCCATTCTCAAGGACTAATTCTCATGAACAGCAGAAAAAGAAAGAGTAACTTTTCAAGAAGCTTCCTTCTCAATTTAAATACTTCTGATCACTGTAACAGCATTCTGCATCACAGATCAGGCACAATTCCATCCCAATGAGTTAAATAGGTCCCATGTGCCCAGAATTATTTCCAGTCTTAGTTCTTACAGAATATTATGTATAAATAATATACTCATATCCCACTTACATTCTTATATATAACATATCTCTATACAAATACTAAAAAAATAAGAGTCTATTTCTATKACATTACTTCTTCCAGCTTTATGTCAACAARTAAAGACACTTGGCAAGCTGTTGTATAGATGATGTATAGAATACATGACCTAAGATGGAGCTCTAMAAATTGTAAATACTGGATTTTATCRTCCATTGGTACAYCTGCCTTTACTGATTWGAAGACTTTTTACCATCTGAGCTGCAAATTAYATCTTTGTACACTGCTGGTTTATTAATTGTATTGTATTGAAGTAAATKGCACTGCAGAAAGATGGTGTCAAATGCTGAGCTCCCAGAGACACAAATTGATCATAGTGTGACAAGATTAAACCAAATCTCATTTCCATTACACACAAAATGTATAAGTCTCCTGGACAGGTAGCAGATGACTTCTGAATGTAATGACTGCTACAATATTTAACGGCTGCTAGTTTAATTTTATCTAAAATTCTTAAGCTGCCTCCTTTGTGTTTCTATCTATTATTCATTGAATGCTTGTTTGAAAATCTCCTGCTAAACTGTGGTTCAGAAATACCACGTTTGAAATCGAGTGATATTACCAATGGGACAAAAACCTGCTCATGCTAATGAAATTTGTCAGAGTAGGGCAGGGACTGATAGTAGCTTTTACTSTGCTGCTACAGGGGGGCAGAGACAAAGAGCTCAGACATACCAACATGATTGCCACTAGCAGGAGTCTGGAGATCCATTACCATAGATAATGGCAATACTCTATGCAGATGTTTGCAGAATACACAGCTGCCTTCTCTGGGGAGGCAGCCCCTTCCCCTTCGGCTTTGCAGAAATCTTCACACAGAACACTGGTCTCATGCTGAGGAGGTTCTGCAGAACTGCCTATCTGGCTGCCTGCTAGACAGTAGATAATGTTTAGAAATATTGGATAATAGATAATAAATAAAAAATATTTTGGGATTACATCTCAGCCTTCGAGAATGAATTGTGGCTCCATATCTTCCAGCCCAAAGCTCAGCTGTGCCCGAGTAAGCCAGCTCAGAGCCCTGCGAGGGGCAGGACTGTGCTGAGACATCCCCTGGCCATTGGAGCTGGGCAGGAACTGAGGAGAGAGCAGCTGAGGGTGCCGTGGGCTCCCCACTGGCACCGGGGAGAACTGGCCGTGCTGCAGTGGGTACACAGCACCAAAGGAAGGGACTGTCACTYTGTACCAGCAGGGAACCCTTCCCTGTAGCATTGGAGGGTCCTGTGAGACTGGAGTAGAGGGAATTCGTGGAGTAGCTAGGTGGTGATGCAACTCAAAGAGTAAAAACCAGGCAGTTTATACCACACAGGGGCCACGTGTCCACCTGTGGACATGCAGATTTCCCATGAAGGTCTGYCCAGGGAAGCRAGGGCTGCTGGCATCTGCTGTTCARTTTGCATGGTCTTTGCCCYGGTGTGTTTATCCAAACATTCAGTTTCTGAGTAATCATTATTTAGGACTTAAAAACATTACAAATGGCCTCTAACCAATCTCTTAATTATTATTATTATCTTTCCTCTTTGACAGAATAAGAGCTACTTTTCCATGAGGCATTTAAAGACCGTATGTGCAGAAATACCAGGAGGGCCTGGTATAAAGATAGTGACAATGCACAGATGAAAATTAAATGTCTCATCATGTTTGGAATTGATCTAAATCATCACAGCACTCAAAATACCAAGAGCTCCCATGGCTCCTTAACACAAGCCTGCCACCAGCAGCTAAAAAGAATCAGTGAAATGTTTTTAAAAGATACATATTCTGCAGAAACATGCTGCAAATATTGAAAAAGAAAACATTTACTGGTTTTAATGGMTTTTTACCCAATTTTAAGCTTATTWAATAAAGGTCAAATTCRGTATGAAGCAGGACCACATTTAGAACATGTACTGCTGTTGTTACAAGAGCAAGGTACAGCAGCAGAGTCTTTTGCTTGTTTATTTATTACTAGACAAACTATTATAGTTGGAAACTCATCCAAGTTTTAGGAATGTAAATTCTACCTCAGCACTCATTGCTATCATATTGCCAGAGGGAGATCTCTGTGGACACTGCTGAAATGAAACTGCTCTGAAGTCTTTACTTGGTTTAATTCTGTTTAGACTAGAAATTAGACTTTAAAAACAATTAGACAAACCTACAATATTTTCAAAACCTAACAGAGAGGCTAACTTCACATGTTACATAAATGTCTTTTTCTTTGTCAGTCTTCGCTGAAATATACTATTTTTCATGATGATTACTTCTAAAGTTACATTCAGTAACACATAAAAGTAAGAATGCATTAAATCTAATTTTCCATTAGATTCCTACTTCCCACAAATACTTTCTAAAGAAATTTATAAAGAAATTACAGAAATTATACTGACCAAAGTATTTATTATTCTTGAAAGTAACTTTTCAATTTTGGTTATTAAAGATGAATAATTTCCTCCCTTGATTTTTGAGTTAGCATTTGAGTACATTGAGTCAGTCAGCAGGAGGATGAGCTATCACAGCTGCCAGCCCTGGGACATYTATCACACCCTGTGCCCATCCTGGTCTATGCCACACGATGCTGCTTTGAAATGCACTGGTCTTAGCAGTGAAAATGTTTTACTGACTCTTCCTTCCCCSCTAACTCACACCTAAAATAAATAAGGTCTTTGTATTGCTCCAAAACCAGTCTGTTCAAATTAAATGGAAATAATCTTTATATATATATATTTATTTATTTATTTACTGACTTCAAGGCTCTTCTGCATTTCTACTATTTCTACATTTTTACTATTTCTCCCCTTCATCTGTATTCCTTGCTATACACTGTTTTTTCCTATTTTCCTTATTCCAGTCATTTCCATTAGGTATCCTGCAAATGTTACTTACTATCGCCTGAAGAAGAGAATAACTTTGGCAGGATATACAACTGTAGCAACAGAGCATAAATGACATTGTACGTCAGCCTTCACTTACCCCAACCAGAGAGCACAGTCCTGRCATTCCCTTAGTTTGCTGATAAGGGAAAAGCTGGGCTTAGTGGGTGAGGACTGGAATGCAGTTAGGTTAAGATGCTTAACACTGCCCCTGTACCCYGCCATTCGATGTCTGTGTTTCCTGCAGACAGTGCAGTGTAATTCTCTTGCCAGGTTTTACAGAAAAGAGTGCATTACACATGGATAGAAGGTCAATAGGATTCAAGACTATGACGATGTGTGTGCATGTTCTCTAACCGCAGCTGAACGCTGAATATAAATTCATGTTCATTTTACAAATGAAATACAAAAACCCCTGCCGTTTTGTGTTTGAATGTTTCTAACGGGCAAGGTTTGGGCAGACACCTGAACGGCCGATGGTTTTTCACTCCCTGAGCTCCCGGTGCAGCACCAACATTAAAACGCTGCAGAGGGGCTCTTGTGCCATCTCCTGGCTGTACCGACGCTCCACAGCCAGMAAGCTGCTACAGAAAGGAAGGGRAGCAGTAGAAGGTTARCTGAGACAGYGATAGAATCAGGGAATCATTCAGGYTGGAGAAAACCCCTAAGACCATCGAGTCCAGCCCTTAATCCAAGCTCACCACTAAACCATGTCCCTGAGYGCCACATGCGCCCAGGAACACTGSCGGGCTGGTSTCYCAGTTCCTGGCAGCTATGAYGACTCACCCAGCACATGGATGWGYACGGCAGGCTCCACCTCTAATCCCTCTGCTGCTGCTTTTAACATCAAGTCACTTTTCCCCTGCACTAACATATGTATAGAAAGGAAATTCAGCATCCCTTTGCTGCAGATATTAATCTTTGACATCAGTTCCACCAACTCATCCCACAGCATCACCTACTTTTGCTATGTATGAATGCAAATAAACCCCTGAAAATTGAAGTGACTGGAATACAATTAATAATCAAATTAATATCATCCCCTGATTGCAGGTAAGTATTTGAATTAGGTCTAATTTACTTTACCAAAGATCCCTACTGAGTCCCTCTCCCTTCACAGGAACAAGGAGACCTGTGCACTTATGACAGAGTTTTGTCTCACTTGCTCTTAAAAAYTCACAGGAAAGCAGATCTTACARGTGTGTWACAGATKAGTAACCTATCYCAGTACTTCATAGGAAGCTTTCCAACAAACAAAATCAGCCTTRTTTCAAAACCAAGTGCTTAACTTTTATAGAGCACAAAAAAACCCCTCACCCTGCAGCTATTACAGTTTTTTACAGCAGCATTTCACATTAACAAGTCTGCTCAATCCAATCTTGTRTATGTAAGTCCAATTCTTTCAGTCTTTCTCAGTTTATGTTTCTAAACATATACTTATTATGTGGTGTTCTCTCTCTCATTTTGCCTGTATGTATCCTAGCTGCAATGCCTAAATGGTCCAGTATGATAGCTGATGCTTCTCTATTGCCAAACAGAGCAAAATAATTACCTTTTGTCATGTGCAGCTCTCGTGGAGTGCGCTTCAGGTCTTGTCCCCCCACCTTCTTCTTTTCTTTTAGCAAATTGTACACATGGATTCATATTCAGCTTGTGATCTGTTATGGTCTCCAGGGATTTTTACTGAAGCTCTCTCATTATTTTTCATTTAATATTTATCCTTCAAAACCRTAAGACTTGAAGCTGAAATTTAAAACTGTTATCATGATTATTGTGAGTTCTAAGTTTGTATGTTGTGTAAGTGTGCTTTCCATCCCACCTTGTATTTCAGCAGTAARATTCACAGACATTCCCACCCGCTCCATGCAGTGTAGGCTGTGAGAAGACTTCCTTATGGTAATCCTGGGCAGTCTGCCTCCCCCACTGGAGTATGCAGAGTCCCAAGCAGGYCTTATCTTGTTGTTACTGTGACTGTGATAGTTCCCTTATTCCCACCCACGTGTGCTGAGAACCAGGCATGTTTTACCTCATTACTCTAAGCCAGAACAGTTTGCTTCCCCCCCATCTGCTTGGGTGCCAAGGTGAAGGCCATCTGCACATCTTGGAATCCAAACAGCAGCACCTGCATTACATGGGGCAGCTAATGAACAAAACAGGACAYTGCACATGTATGAAACGTTAATTAGCACAGATTTCTTTACTCACCCCCACAGCATTTTCCCTGGAGCTTCACTCTGAGCAGGGCTCCAGTGCATTGGGTCCTCATTTGATTGGTGCTCCAGGATTCCCACTGTGGGAACGCTACACTTTTGATAAAGCCAAAGCTCTCACTTATTTTGTGCCTTGTCCCTGAGGGATCTGCACCTGCTTTTCATTCATAACATCTGSATAGGCCTAACCCCACTCAATTCACTTTCACAGTTTAACAAGCATGTTAATGACCCTTAGAAATTACGTATTAACCAGTTGTGTATTCACCTTAGAGGCTGATCATCCAAATCTGAGTGGATGATATAACTGGGCCAGGAGGATCTGTTGTCAAGGCATTTATTGACTTCAATGTACAACATGCTGTTTTCATCTCTTGGGACAGTTACCTTGACCATTAGGTTATTTAAAAATTACTTCATGGACAAAAGTATGTCAGCATTTTAATTTAKTCTCTAAGCTTGCAGATTTTCAGACAGCATTTTCAGTAACTCTTCTAGTGTCAAAATGTTCCTGGCTGATTCTCTGCCATTCTCTTTACCTTGCCTTTCCCCTCATGTCTGTGGTCTTGCCCATTTTAAAAAAGTAGTATTATTTTCTGGTTCTCTGGGAACTAACCCATTCTTCCTCCATCAAAAATACAGAATTCCAAAATTATTTCAATTTTCCTCATTATTATAGAAMGGATTTAATCAGAAATTAATGTTATGATACATCTAATTAGCTTGATAGCCTCTGACCTGCATTCCTGGTTAACTTTGATCATGACATGCATTGTTTAGAAGGGAGGCAATGGAACAGCAAGCACTCATGGCTTTTGCACCATCTTTTGCACCTTTCTGCACCTCTTCTGGTAAGCAGAGAGCACTTATTTTATAATAGAAAAATATTTAAAAATCCATTTTTACTGTTTTGCTTTTCCCTAGCTGACAGAAATTTTTACTGTCCAGTTTTGTTCCTAACCTGCTGTGCTGTTCTTTTATATTTCTTCTCTATTTCTTCTTGAATTGTTTCTACTTTTTTTTCCCCAGTATTCTTTTTTTATTTTTTTTTTTTCAGATAATTGATGAGCCCCTAATGCAGCCACAGTGTTCTCTGAGTTTTCTTTCCTTTGCATGTGGATAGACTGTTGTTACACTTAAAACATGGCCTTAGAAACTCTTCTTAGAAACTTTCTGCTCTCTTGAATTTTATTTTGTGTTTTAATTCCTCCCCCAGGACCTCATGTACCAATTCCCTGAGTTTGTTGAAGTTTGCTTTTTGAAGCCCAGTGTTACTAGTCTGCTTCTTTCATCTCTTTCTCTCCTTTGAATCATGAACTCTGCTGTCTCATGGTAACTTTCATCTTGATTGCTCTCCTCATGCAGTTTCCAACAGTTTATCTATTAAACACTGTAAAATCTTGAACAKAAGATTATCCCCTATGGTTCCAGCACTGGCTTATACACACAAAGCTGTATCTAAAGTGTGCTCACACCAGGCTCACAGCAAATCATATCCTGGCTGCTGTCAGAGGCATGAGAAGGTGGTAAGGGCAGGGATGTGAGCACAGTGTACTTCAACCCATCCCTTGGTCTGGAGAAACAATAAACGAGGCTATTTGTGACATTTCAAAAGACATCATCCTCACAATTCTTAGATGCAGCCTAGGATATTCAGTATTTCATCAGTGTASTTGATTAAACATCAAAACGTAGTTGTTTGGCACTCTACTGAGTTCTCCACATCTTTCTCTAGGTTTCAGTCCATTTTCTTTTACTTAAATAAACTCATTTGGGAGGTTTTGTATTCCCACCAATGTCTTTAACAGAATTGCCCAACCTTTGAACTGCAGTTTACTTTCATGGAGAAAAGTTACTTTGCTCATGTCTGTGGATCTGTACTCTCATCTCAGGAGTCATCTGTTCTCTTCCACCTTTTATTTTCAAGTCCTTTGCCCTTTCAGTTCCTTCAGTTGAGAAAATGAGAACTAGGAGATATTTTGAGGGGATATGAAGACACTTCTTATCCAGAAGAAGTGACTTTATTTCCCCTTTTCCCACGAAAACCCAGTAATCCTAGTCTATGACTGTGGATCTGATACATCCTGGAATTTAGCTACTTAGATGAATAATTTACTACTGTTATTGTTTAGGAATTTTATCACACATGACAGCAAATAAGCATCTGTTTGCAGAGGTGTTGTCATTCATTGATAGATTAAAAACAGCCACATTAACAGAGCTAAGAGATAATGAGCTAATCCTCATGAGTGCAAAATATAAATGATAAGAAAATTCACAAAAGCAATTTCAAAAGTCTGACTGGGAACTGTATAAAATCAATTTATTAAGATATATGATTAGCAAGTCTTGTGGAGTACTTTACATTAGTAAAACATATGCTACTTAAAATTTTACAGTCATTCAAAGGCAAGGTGTGCATTTAAGTGAATTTTGACAAAACCCCAAGTAACTACTAACAAAACCAATTATTTAAAATAAATGCATACAGATAAAATATGAAGATATTTAATATCTGAAGATAATGTTATAATTAACATTCTTAAATCATAAAGGTAGGAGGTAAATATTAAATGTTTTCACATTTGGCAAGTTTTAGAGAAATAGCAACATGATTTACTTCCCTAAGAGTAAGTCAGAATATTATAATAAATGACATGTTAAACCTACATATGGTAAATAAACAAATCATAGTAAAAGTAGGACAAAAGCAAGAAAATCCTGTTGAGGACAGTTCTTCAGTATTTAAATCAGTAAGAACCAAAAGTTAGTAGTGTTATATTAGCAGGAAAAAGTAACTGAGTATTTAAAGGAAAGAATGGACACACCTTGTTTTTACTGAGGAAGATGAGAGAGAGCTGAGATGTACTATTGCTGTTACTGACAAGAGAAAAGGAGAAGCCTTCCTCTTATGCATTGAGAAAGCCACAGTTTAGCATGTGCACATGCACTTGTGTCAAACACAACAGTACAACTGCAAAACACCAGACATGAACACACTCCCATTTCTTACATCATTACCCTTCTGCATCACTAACACTTGATGAGATACTTAGTTCAAAGCATTTAAATTTTTTTTTTAAACACAGTTCTAAGCAAATCACTCTCAGAACAGTGCTTAAGTGTTTCTTACCCTTCCCTACTTCTCATTCAACACTACCACTGCTCCTTCTGTCTGAAATACTTGTATTTTTAMCTGATTTGTAGCCTTAACATTCTGGCCTTGCATAAACCTAGGTGGCTCAACAAATTTTCTAGCAATAGCAACACATTTCATGGCCATTTAGAAGGTCCTGTAAGTATAAGCTCRATGAATAGGTTAGCACCACAGTTTTGCAAGTTGCAGATCCAAATTTCACATGGTTAYCTTCAATTGCTGGAGCACTGTGATCTACAAAACCAACCTCAGGAGCAAAAGCCGTACTCAAATGTGCACACATACAGACAGACGTAAATTGGCAAAGTGACTCTTGTGCCAAATACAGATAAAAAAAGCATTTTCACATTTACTGTCTTCACAATGCCAGGAGTGCAGAAGCAGAGCAATGAATTGGTAATACTTACATTCAGATCTTACTTTCATAAGGAAACAGGTTAGTCTGATGACTTTAAAGTCAAAATCAAAAAAAAATTGAAGGATAGCATTCCTCTCCTTCYTTGGTAGGAGAAACAGACAGCCAATTATTTATGTCAGATACAGTTTCAACATAAAAGCAAGACACACCTACAGTCAATGAATAGCAGACATTCATACAATGCACAACATGACCAGATATAAGTGTACTGTATTTATATAAAAATAGATTCAACATTTACTGAACTAYGTTTTGAACTCTCCTAGGTCAACTTGGCAACAGAAGCTGGATTTTTAACTTTTTTCCACAGTATTTTTTAGATATTGGTTTCCAGGCAAATTTATTATTTATGCTAAGGAAAAGTAAAAAAATTAATAAGCCTTTTCATTCTCTTTTCAATTTTGTCTCTCTTTTTATTCTTTTGATCTGCCATTCAGTWGCCAGTGATTCAAATCTCATTAGTCAGCACTTTATAATTCCATGTTAAGAAATATAATTATTTCAACTTGAGACAGTATCATATGTCACTTCACTTAAGYATTTGTTTGGAAATAGGTCCAGTAGATGAAGTCAACTTAATCCAGTTTTACAGTCTAGACCCAGAATAGAACAGATGTAACATAAATAATTACTGAAATGTTGCTTTCATCCTGCGCAGTGTGTCCTGGATTTTTCGAGAATGTTTTTCTGCTGGTATCTGATGGAAGTTGGCACAGTTGTCAGCTGCCAAGGCAGAAATGTCTGCATCTTTAAAATGAGTTATTCTTTGTCTGAGGTAAGACTGCAGCTTGAAATCTGGTGCATATGTGTAAGGATTTTCTTGAAAGGCATGAACTTGGCTCACAACTTTTGCAATATTTCTTKTAAGAGAATATGGTAAAAAAGATTAGTTTGTTTTGCTGATGATAAAAACAAAAGCATAAACCAAAAAACAAACCTTAAAGGAAATTCAAAGACATCAAGCATTTTATTCTATTGTATTTGTACCTGTAACTACATGTCTAAAYAAATGAAACTCTTTGAACTGTTAATTGTGAAATGCTGCAKTAGCTCTCATWATCTCRTTAGACAAYAGTATAATTAAAAATASAGGTGATATACACACATAATTAAAATAMTTACCTAAGTTTAGTCCACTTGTGAGCTCCATTTGTCATTGTGAATCCTCCAGTTTCAAGTTGTTGGACATGCATAGCCAAAACATGGGCTGATGGAATTGTTGGAAGAGTTTTGAATCTGTCTCCTTCCATCAGGCACAAGCTGTCACTTTTTAAAAACACCTAGTTAAAAATGCACGTAGATTAATCTCACATTAGTCTTGGGGAAAGTTTTACAAGTTCTCCATGTACTTAACACAATCTATTKATTTGTCATGAATATTAACTTCTGGCACTGAAGTTGAAGACAACATTATGAATTCATCTGGTGACAGACTTTTTAAGTATACAAAACCCTAACTTCAATCAAAATATATTTCATACATAATTTCAATTGATCTAAATSACAGGCAAAACTGCATTTTAAAACYTCACTCTATGTTTCAAAATTGYATAGATCAATAAMAGAATGCCTATAAYAAAATAGGCATTTAAGATTTTTCAGAACACATTACAGCTGCAAAGCTTTTGCAGAAATCTTCTAATGCAATGCAGCATAGCTAATGTTTTAACTTGCTTTTGAAATTTTGATTCATCACACAGGACACATGTTAAAGAAACACTGAGATTAAATTTTATGTAAATTCTTGGATTAGGAGTAAGAAGTCCTCAATCAAATTAAACTCATAATTAAAAGTAATAATTATGGTTTGCATCCTGCACAGACCCCCATTCAAGCAGACCTTGCACATTCTCCAACCCCAAAGATGTAATTTTGCATTAAGGACTTTATACTATACCTCAACAGCCTTGAGTTCCTCCATTATCTCAGCTACTTTTGCAGGTAGAATTTTCCAGGCCTTACAACAAAACAGAATATATTTTTGTTTTTGACATTAATGTCTATATTGGAACAAGATTATATTAAGCAAAATGGTYCGAGAACAGAGTCCCAAACTTACTGGCAGCTGTCGTACAATCAGATTTTCCAAGCCTGCCAGGATTTGCATTGCAGTAGCAAAATTTCTTTGTTCATAGCAGCATTTTGCTATAAGAAGAAATTTTGATAACAAGCTCACCTGCCGCTGGGAAAAAAAAAGATACATAATATACATAGTGAATTTACATAATAAAATAAAATAAAATGAGAAGGAAGAGGAGGTATTTCCTTTTTCAATTTGTTGCCAAAATTGCTGACTGTACTAACATTTCCCCTCACACACTTTTTCCCTTCCACTCAGGTGTCCTTGATAAAAGTTTGACCTGTTTTCCCCTCAGACAATCCATTTCTTACATTCTGTTAGGTTTTGACACCTGGTACTAAAAAACATYCAAGGCCCTCCTTGTGACAACAAACCAAATTGTAAACTATCCACYCACAGGTGTATTTCAGAGTATTTCTTGTGGGTTTGCTACATAGCAAGTCATAGGTAATGACAAATAAATACTGTTCTGTAGTTAATAGTACAATAAACAATGACAAACCTTAGCTGTGTGACATGTTACAAGTTCAGCAGCAACCCAGGTGCTGATACTGTCTGCATTTTTTAGTAATTGCAGAAGGTACTGGTCTTGTATGCACTTGGACAGAAACAGATTACAGACTTTAAGGGAAACTGTCTCAGCAACAACTGCCCTAAGGAAAATACAGAAAAAAAAGACAAAAATAATTCTGGCTGATATTGGATTTTAAAGAAAACCTTGATTGTGAAGAAGTAAACTTCTAACCATTTAAAATAATTTTGCATTTCTTGCCATCTTGATTTAATACTTCATGATGTACATAGCRAGTGATGTTACTTTTTCTTCCTTATAATTACAAGGTAAGTATATCTGATCAAAAAAATAAGCATATAMAGGATGCATTTCTGTACATAAAAACACTTTCACCACTCATTAGTGCATAATAAAACCCCAGCCAATTTGACACAAAATAGCAAYCAGAAATCCAAAYTCAACAACTAGCAACAATAGCAGCYACAKAAGAAATCAYGCCTGATATCTAGTGGMACCACACACATCATTTCCCATGMCTGAACCTCAAAATCTATATAAACCAGGTGATCTAGCCTTGGCCATTGAACACCCTGTAAAAATGAGTTGCTTTAGATGTTCATTCTCTATCCTTAGAAGCAAAAATCTACCATAGATAGTGCAATTAAAAACTACTAATTACAAGCTAACTGAATCCACTGAGTATGTAAGAAATAGACCATCAYAAAAATAATTAGGTCTATGTGGTTGGATGAAAACATTAATTACTGATGAGCAAGTAAGTTAAGTAGGTTGGTAACCACTCTAGTAACAATAGGAAAACTCCTGTGTATCTCTGRACACCAACAATTCATCTCCCTAACACACACAAGGAGCATTGTACAGAGAAGCTGTGGAGACTCCAACCACCTTCAAAACCCAGCTGYACACAACCCTGGGCAACCTGGTCCAGCTGACCTTGCTTTCAGCAGGGTGGTTGGACTACGTATCTTGAGAGGTCCCTTCCAACCTCAGCTATTCTGTAAGACTGTAAGTATCTTTGAGATTTTATATGCACACACACATTCATGACCAAGAACCTACTTCAGAATTGATGACATTTTTTTCCCTGCCAAAAATGAAACCTCTCAAGTAACCCCCAATGCAAGTTCTTAGAAATATTTTGGCCCCAACTCAGATCAAAGAAATCACCTGGCAAATGTGGCCTTCCACACACATGCATGTGCATAGGCACATACCCGTATTCACGTATGAAATCTCCAGAAATTAAATAACCCATCTAAATAGGTTACCTAGTCTGTAAAAAAAAAAAACCACTAAGTATTTTAATTGTTTCTCTGTTTCTGGATGGATTAAAAGTGTAAAAYTTTTAAGTTATTGTGCATCAACAGAATCGAAGCGCAGTTAAAACAAGGAACTTACTTTGGCACAGCAACACATTTGTCTTTAACACCAAGTGCTCTGGAATTTAGGAAGTGTACTGGATGACATTTATTAAATACTTCCTAAACAAAAAAAAGCAAGATATATCTGCTGTTAGTTCTAACAGTTCTTTTAAAATGCTCAGGGATAAAAATGACAGAGTATGTCCTCCTCCCACCCCACCTACATGAATTATGAGAGGGATCACAGCCCAAGAATAGCATTAGATATTCTAAATTTCACTGTAGAGATTTCAAGAGAAAAGTTTTATTCAAAGTCTTATAAAATAGTATGAAACAAGCTTGAAACAAGGTTGGGCAACGGAAAAGAAATAAGAGAATGAGTAAGAAGATAGGTATTATTTGTACTTCCAAATAAACCTAGACCTTTGTACCTGTTGCAGTAGTGTCAGCTGCCAACAGAGCTGTTGGGCACTGCACTCCATCAAGAGAACTGGTCCCACTTCATCCGCTCTAGCTAAGGAGGCTGAGGATTCTCCTGTGAAACTGCTGCACCAGGGCTTTGGCAGAACTGCTGAACCTGTGTGCAACCACTCTCTCTGATATTGTGCCATCGGTCCCATACCTTTAGATAGTTTCCAGTAGAAGTTCTGTAGAAAAAATAAATGTAAGGTTACAACTTCTCTTAAACAAACACTAAGTCTCCCCTTGATGTAACTTTCAAGAAAGTTTCTAAGAGAAACACCTTTGTGTATGCAAAACTCTTCAGTTCATCTTCAAGGTCAGCCCAGAACAAATTGGTTTACACAACACTGCTATTTTAAGCTAATATAATATGCACAGTGGATGAGTCTAAGCAGGAGGCTGCCAGATCTCAATCAACAATCAGTATTTAAAACAAACCTCTGTATATTCAACCTTGCTGCCATAAAATATTTTACTTCTTTTTGCTTAGAATCCTGGAAACAGCCCTTTCCAAGAAATACTTGGTTTTTCATTCTTTTCCCYTCTTCCATTATCAATAYTGTGCAGTGACAATAAAAAAAGTCWGTGTYCCTCTAYTCTGTYTGCCCTTTCTTGGCTGAATCCCCAACATACCCATGGAATTGTGCACCCTTATTGTGAGGCTGATGGTTAATTCAGCTTGCACATGATTGATACRTTTGACTTCCACATGTTATTTTGGTAACTCTGTAAAGAAATCTGCTTTTGGGAAAAGCCTGCAGYATATTCTGGTTTCTGGGGCCGTAGAAYACAATAAAATAGTAAATACAGATGRAAGTTCAGACARGCTCTTGCTACAAGCTTTGAAGTTCTAGCAGGGAACCTCACAGCTCCTGCTGTTTTCTTGCATTTATAGTCTTAGAAAGATGCCTAATAAAAAGCATAAACAGTTGACAAGGGGACAAAGGTTTTCCAATAACCATGAGTCACATGTTAATGTCAAGAATGAAGAGTTCAACTCTCAAAATTTTGCTTATCTCATCTGTGATTACTGAAACAGCAGTCAGGAGTTAAGATTATTGTCAGGATTACAGAACTCTCTGGATCTTAGATACTTCCAAAAGAAAATTTAAAATGCAGCTACATAATTCTTACTTAAGTAGGTCTGGACTTTAAGTTGGACATTTCTAATTTTGTCAAAACAATATATGGAAATGTGCTCCATACACTGCTGTCTGAAGAAAAGACACACCTTTCTRGAAACATCCTCTGAGAGCTTTTTACATAGAGAATGTAATGTTTTTCTGCCCTCCTCACTTTCCTCTCCACATTTGTCCCCAGCAGAGCAGGGATCAGCACTGCCACCTTTCCTGGCAGAGGCATCCTCGAGCAGTGACAGCAAGTGCTCCCCGAAGCCATTTAATGAGGCAACCTGGGAATGCAGAACAGGCCAACAGAACACAGAACTCAACTTCACAGAAATTATAAGCAAGTTACAATACAACTGTAAGATTCCCACCTGCCCAAAACCAGACATACTGGACACAGCTGTCAAATACAGCATTATCTTTCTTTTATTTATTTTAATYGTACTTAGGACAGCTTTTTGTAATAACTATGTTACATACCCCACAACTGACATTTTTTTTTTTTCTTAAAGGATCTACTGAAATTCTGAATTACCTTGGAAGAAATAAATTCTTTTAGGGTACCCAGAAGATCAGWATTTGTTGCAAAGTCTACATGGTAACAGTCTTCAATCCATGCCTGCAGGATGCAGAAACTGCGGTTACATATTTTGGTGAGGGATGTGGAAGGATCCAGGCTTGCACTGGTGAGAAGAAAAAGAAAATTATTACTCCAAAATTGATTTCCAATTTAACAATAAGCGCTGACAAAATGCACAAATTTTATTTGGTATTGAATGTAGTATCTTAATTCCTTAATTTCATGACTCTAGAATCCATGGCTCTACGGAAACAGAGCTGAGGTTGTAATTACTACCCATTAGTGGATAACTGGTAAAAGTGAGAAGCAGMATTAATAAGAAAGCACATTTTCAGATGCAGCTCTTGCTCTTATTTTGCTCTCACTTGTTAAGAGAGTCTTACAAAAACAAACATAAAAAATCATTTTAATTAAGTAGGACTTTTGAGAAACAGCTTTTTGTTATTGGGAAGAGACTCAATTGGGCTTTTATAATGTTTTTCATAGGAATTTACTGTACCTGGATAAAGTGCTGCTGATTCTATCAAGAAGAAACTGCAAAAATTCTTCTTGTGTGCAGAAATAGCGAAATGTGTAAAGAAACTGCTGAACATAACCTTCTAAAAAGGCATTTCTGTAAAGCACAAGAAAAACTTCAGACAAGCCAGAACACATCTTCAACTTGCATTTGAGTACAGCAACAGCAAAAAAATCCTCAAAATATAAAGAAAAGGCATTTTAGATTCTCAAGCTCTTAATAAAACCTTGGTTCTTTTAAAAATGATTTTTATGCATCAAGTACTGTGATTGCCAGCCCWGAAAGATAATTTGATTTAYAAAGAGTTCTTCTACTTTCAATTTTRTGAATAACCACT
>CADDXX010000010.1:5284483-5323382 GCA_902810485.1 Alauda arvensis | reverse complement strand
ATTCCTATTATTAAGACAMGTTGCAATCTAAATAGTATGGAAGAACATATTACATTTTCTTTTTTTTCTATCATCTAACTTGATGCTGCTTTAAAACATTTTTATTATAGTAACAGCATGAGAAGTAGATACATTAAGCAAGAAAATATTCCCTGCAGCTCTAATTAGAGTAGTTACTTTAACAATGGAATACAATTATTACACACACAGTAAAAATGAGGGCATTTTATTTTTTATATACACACTCTCTCAAGGTCTTAGCACAGGTTAATTGTCTTTTCTCCCTATTGGCCTACAGCTAAYCATGAAAGTTTGGGTTTGATGAATRTGGAAAGTCCAATTCSAATACATTTTSTTCACTTTGTGCAAAATATTACCTACCAGGAAAAGCAGCACTCAGTGTAAGCAACTGGGTCTCTGAGTCAGGATGAACTGGGAGAAGYAGCTGGGAGGAAGTTGCTCCCTCTACAGTGGCACAAATCTGATGGAGCCTCTGGTAATTCCTATCCTTCTATTACAGCTTAGGTACCTTAAAACAACACTGCCCTCACTGGARTTGAAGGACACCTCTGTTCCCATTTAAACCCTGAGATAAGCCTGCATCTTCATCGGTGCCAAGGACTGATTATTGGGGMAATAATCTGCAGATCTGAACCTAAACATTTTCATATTCTTATTAATAAGAATTACCAAATTATATYATTATATGAAGAATTGTTGTATTGCTGGCAGTAACATAAAGTCTTGATTCCATGGCAACTATCAGAGCAAACCTCAAAGAATTAAAAGATAAAAAAGTTTAAAGTTGCTAGTTTTTTACTTATTATCAAATACTTTTAATGAAGGCCAGCTGATCTTTTGACATTTTCATCTCCATTTCTGTAAATGAGTGTTCACAGAAATAACACAAACTTRRWAGAAGAAAGGAGAATTYATTAAATCTTGAGWAACTAGGATTTAYCACAGAGACAAGTTTTTCCTGATTYASYAACTATGCTTCAACCCACTCCCAATTCATGTGTAAAATATACTATACCTAGAATATAAATAAGCCATTAAACCAAGTGGTGTACCAGCCTGCAGAACTCTCACTCCATTTTGATTGTTACACTGGTGTTTCTCTGTGTTATAGTAAAGGAGCAATGATGATTCATCCATAGGTGCCATGTCCATGGTGTCAGCCTTCCCACTGTGAATGACTGCAGGCAGCACACAGGACTCCACACCCCACTGCTCTGCATACATCATCTGCTCAARGAAGCAAGGCCATGATAAAACAAGAATTAAAGAGGAAAATTCACACAAAATGCAATCAGCTTAAAGACAAATTACATTTCATAAAATTGAGGGTTTTTTTTCTTTTAAAATAATCCTAGCAATTACCTTTAATAATTCTTTTGGATCTTACTTTATTTGGCAGTTTGACACAAACTGTTTCACATTTCTTATACTGATCTGAGCAGCCAGTTAYACTGATGCAGTAATGAAATGACAAATGAAGCACAAGTGAAATAAAGTCCGACTTGCCTGCATGTATTTCTTYACCAGTTCAAGAAACTGCACTTTTGATTTCATCTCCTGTAGTTGTCCTCTCAGTTTGGGCAACATAGATTTAATTTCAGGACCTTCAGATTTAAAATACATGGCATAAGAACACCAATGACTCAGATTTACAGGACAGGTCCTTAAAAGCACCATGCAGCCATTTTATTACTGGCAAGTTGCTGTAAACTTACCTTTGCTTCTTCTTTCTTTCTGCAATAGTTTCTGGTAAAACTTTATGGTCTTTCTGTAATTTTTTGTCTCCATCATTAGCAATTGTTCTAATTCCTATTTAAAAAGAAATTGGATTCTGATCAGAATTGTAAGTGGAAGGTGGCTCAAGTAAGAAATTGAAGTTTTAGGAGAGAATTATTTTTTTATGAAGAAAAAAGAACACCCAAACAGACAAGAATATGAC
This sequence comes from Alauda arvensis, assembly GCA_902810485.1. NCBI lineage: Eukaryota > Metazoa > Chordata > Aves > Passeriformes > Alaudidae > Alauda > Alauda arvensis. The sequence goes on along the minus strand of CADDXX010000010.1, from coordinate 5,321,422 downwards.
ATTAAGAATGAAAACTACCTTTCACATCTGTGTTTACAGGCAAGATACAGCAGGAGTTACCTGTTCCCAGAAAACCATTAGTGATGTCACAGTTCTACAGCTAAGAAGTGGAACAGGTTTATGTATAATGAGACTGTGGAAGTTTGTCTGAATCTGTTCACATAAATATGCCTTTAGTTATAACTGCACTTATCTGGTTGTTTTCAAGAGCATTTTAAAAACTTACAATCAGAAGTCACCCAGAATTAAAATTTGTGTGTTCTGAATTTAGTGCAGGCCCCAGAAACACTTTAAACAGCTGACCTATATTTGCAGCAAGGACTGAAAGTCTGACTGAAATCAGCGGCTTCCAAACAAGTATAATTACATGCTATTATACAACCAGGACAGAAGGCAGACAAGAGARCTGCTCTAGAAATAAAGGACACATAAATTTCAAAGTCCAGCTTTCATATTTTCTATTTATGTATTTCACAAAATTGAAAAAATTAAACTTAAGTTCTATAGAATTATGTAACTTGAGCAATGAATAGAAATTAAAGTATATCAGGCCCTTCAAAATAGAGAAATTTAAAAGTAAACATTTACATTTATAATTGTTTGCATATCAAAGGTTTCATTATTTTATCAGCCAGTAAAAACGGGCCATCCACTCTGGGTTCAGCTTCTGATTTATTATGAAACAACAAACATGATGTTGTGCTTTATAGAAGAGGTGACTYTTGCACTTGGGTCCCAAGTTAACTACCAGTGACCCAGTTACACAAAACAGCATTTTAAATGCAGTAAGTTCATGGAATGCATCAGACAACCCCCACAAGCAGAGTGATCAGAAAACACACAGCTCAGAGCTAACATATCAAACAACAGATTGGTAAATAGGTTAGCTTTAATGGGATGGACTTGCTAGAAATTAATTTGAGCTTAARAAAAACCTGTCACTGTTTTTCAGAAAAGCTCAAAAGGTTTAACAACACAGTTCATTAGCATAGAGTCATAAAAACCCCCTGGGTTTTTAAAAGATGTACTCCTACAGAGACATTTCACAGAGAAGAGGGAAAGCACAGGAAAGCTATTATCCAGATTCTAATTGGAAGCTGCTTGCTTTTACTTCAAGGTCTGCTTCATCAATTAAAGCAAAATCAAGGTGATTAAGAGACTGTGTAAACAGAAAGGGAATCAGGAGTGACCATTTGGAATCTGGTGGACAAAGTGGTTTATCCCCTATAAAATCTGGGGTGAGTAGCAATGAAGTYAGAGGCAAATTCCCTGTCTATTCCACACCATTTTCCAGTTCAGGTAGGTCTAGAGTATAAAAACTTTTGATGAAGCTCTATGCCCATGATGTGCTCCAGTCACAGCCATTCTTGGCTCTTTTCTGTAGTATCACCACCATGGGGCTGGTGCAAAGGGCAGACAGTGCTTTTCCAGTCAGCTTTAGGAACAGAAGATGGSTTATAGATCAGTGATTGCACCTTTGTGTCAGTGTGCTTTATTTTGGAATACTACACCTCTACTGTGGTTTATTGCTAAGACAYGACAAATCTTGAGGATTTTAAGCTSCTTAAGAATCARTATYTAAAACAAGAAATGGTGTTTTGAYTCACTATAACAGAATAAATTTTATCACACTTATAACCAGCAAGATGTATCTTAATGATTTWAAATCAATGTACTCACCACTTTTTTAGCATCTATATTTTGTGACTCACTTGGTTTCTGCTTTCCAAGGTTTTTCAAGTAACTATGAACTTCTGAATCAAAACATTCAGCTCCATAAAATGCACTGCTCCAACCAGGACTACAGCCACTGAAGTCAGGTAGACTGGGAGATGCCAGGTAGCTGTTTCCAGGTATCTTTATCATGGCCTGTTCGTCTGAACTTGTATTTTCTTCTGCAAAGCCTGGACCATGGCTGTTGCTTTGCAAATATTGTTGCTCTTCTGCTTYGTGGATTGTACTCTGCAGAGTCAATTCATTTTTTATATTATCCAAAGGTGACTCATCAAAATCCATTTCAACTAATGATGTTTTTATCATAGGCTCAGCCTTCACATTGGAGTTTGCTTCCCCTTTTCCTAAAGAAGGTGTGTGGGGAAAGACAAATAATGGTCAGGTGCTGTAATGAATGCTTTGTTGAACTTAAACATGACACACACAAAACACTRCTATGAGACTACCTATGTGCTCTAACTGTGTGTTTAGATGCTTATTGTGACTTCACGTTTTTTTTCCTCAACTACACATTATAAAATGATAAAGGTTAAAAAAAAATTCAGCACTATCAAGTGATAGTTAAGCAACACATTTCTGAAAAGTACAAAATATTTTCCATGCATATGCAACAGGCATTTAAACAACAGAAAAACTTTAAAACAGAAGTTAAATATGTCAGACCTAAGCACACATTAGTAAAATGCTTAGCTTTTGAATTATTTTCCATCCATAAGTCTTGAAGCTTTTATTCTATACACAGAGGGCAAGAATACTTGATATGGCAAACAGATGTTGAATTTTCTACTCCTACAGGACTCAATCCCTTGAGTTAYGATGGGACTTTTTGCAGTCATAACAACTACTACCAACCTTCAGGGACTGAGGAGACAGTCAAAGGTTGGTATAATGCTGACAGGAGCATTTATACCTGCCAGAAGTCTCCCTTTTCACTTGAGCAACCCTCCAGGGCTTAGATATGCCACCTTGGAGTCAAACAAACCTAAATTCCTGACACAAAGAAATCACACATTCCATGGCGAAGTCTAGAGCTGCATTTGCAATCATTCTGAGCCAAAAATGGAAAGCTGTAATACTGAACAACAGCAGCCAAGTGAAAAATTACAAATTTATGTTTTGCTATAAAAATGAACAATATAAGTGTATAAGCCCTTCTGTAAAGCACACAAGTTTTCACTTTGCTCAAAACAGGGAAGTAACCAAGTTTAAATGCTGAAATTTGGATGAACTATCTTAAAAAAACCTCACACTGGTAAAGCAGTAAACAAATAGAAGCTTTCCATCAATGCACCAAGCCTAGAAAGGGTAAATGGTTTCATGACAATACTAGGATTCACCAGTCCCAGCTTACTTTTGAGGTCAGTTACTGAAYRAYAGAWACTKTGCAAACTTTCAATCACAAAGTGTRTCAGGAGAAATGTAAAAYCCCAACTGAAGAAGTATAAATAAACAATCCACTAATGGAGTGGACTGGAATATCTACTCAAACACAAGAAAACCACATACAGCAGTTACCACCTTTAGGGTTTTCAACAGAGACATCTGTTGAACTAAAAGTAAGTAAAAGTAAATTACATCCCACAAAATAACACTGGGTCATATTTAAGCTTCATATAAAAGACATCTATGTCCTTAAGGCATTGATAATGTTCAGATTCAGTGAAAATGTCTGTAACTGTTAAGGAGATTACTTTCCTGAAGATACAGGCAAAGTGTCTCAAAGCTGCTGTCATTGATAGATTCCCAGCACACACAAAGATCTAGAAACAKGAAGTCCCTTCTCACCCTCTGTCTGATCACTGCTTGCCAAAAAGGTTTCAGATTTCTTCACATCTTGGAACACATTGTTGCATTTTGCTTCATCTGCCTCAGTWATGCTGAAAATACAAGACTAGGAAAAATTAGTATTTCCTATACTTTATATATACATCAATAAAATGAGACCTTCAAGTGACTCCATCATGCACATAGAGGGCTTCAYAGCATTTATCTAATTCCCAAAGTTTTCATGCTCAGCAACAGCTCAGGTTTCTCCTACCASATCACTGAACTTTGGGGAACTAAGAGCCTAACTTCCTATCAATTTTCAGTATCTCCTTAAAAATCCCAACTCAAATGGGAAGTAGGCCAGCATACCAAGGTTGGATATTTGGAGGTCATAATCTATTATCTCTGATATTTGCTGTAAGGATTATACACCTTTCAATACTGAAGCTTTTCTAAACTGTACCTATTAAGCTTCTTTGTCAAAACTTCAAATTTGTAGTTCCCAGAACCCCCAAATTAACTTTGACATAAAYTGATTACTTTTTTCAAAAAGTCTTCAGCAAGAAGCTTTTAGAAAAGTGTGTTACATTTGGAGGCTGCAGTAAAACAAGAATTTAAACATTATTTTTCAGGTAGATACATATGTCATTGAAGATTAAAGAAGAAAAATGAGAAGCAAATTTAGCTGGTTTTTGTCACTTAACAGGCTACTTATAAACACTGCCAAGAAGTGCCAAGAGTCAAATTAAACCAGTTAAGCAAAAYTTTCCTAGCAAAGCTAAATTAATTTCCTTTTTCTTGGTTGTGATTAGAACACAWGATGTATAAAGAACTAATATCAAACAGAATAAACAAACTGAGCAGTAAGAACAACATACTTCTGAATAAACAATCTTCTTCTAACATGGCTATGAAGCTCTGCATCAGTGGTTGAAATTGATGAGAATTGGGTTTCCATTATTCAGCTAYCCTAAGATGGAGTTACAGAAAAGTGTGGTAGGAAATATTTTTGACTGAACCATTAAGCATTGTTTGCCATGGAGAAAGCTTTGAAAAACCTCAAACTGTGAAATAAACAGTTTACAGGAAACAAGTRTGAATAACTGAAGAGAAAATGTATATTCTTTCCTGCTTCTATGAAGYAGGGATAAAAGCATTAAATTCAACTGTAAGGAGGTAAAAGTTGAAAAACACCTACCATAAATGTGGAGATCTTCCTCCATTTACTACCTGATAGAGACTCTCCAGTAACTTTTCATCCCAGTAGAGGTCACAAAACTTCTCACAAATTCTATCAGAGAACATACCAAACTTAATTTCCTTTAAGTTTAAAATGAAGTTACCTTGTTTCAAATAAAAAGAACAGAAACAAATAAAAGARGGAGAAAAAAAATTAATAGCAATATTCTTACATATCAGTGATAATAACATACAGAAGAAAATGCACATACCCATATCAAAGACTTCAGCTCCATTCTCTAAATAACCATCAAATGCAAACTCCTCTTGTATAAGATGAATCACTTCCTGTAGTAAAGTGTCACTTGCTGTGTTCTGATGGGGCAGGACTTTATCACTGAAGAAATTGTAACTGTCTTTATCCACTGAAGTACATGGTGTGTGTTCTTGCTCAGTGAAAAAACTGTCTGTGCTGGCAGCACACTCAGTTTCTTGGCAGCTGGTTTGAGTAACTGGGCTACTTCTACCAAAGTGGTTCTCTACATTAGTAGTCTCATGACTTTGCACATTGCAAAGGGAGGCATCATTTTCTGCTTGCATGCTCATTTTATAACTTGCAATAGTACTTGAAAGYAGCACTGGCAAACTGTGATAGCAGTCATAAGCAATCCTTGAGCGAAGAGGTTTGTTTGGTATCTGCTGTGACACAGCCAAATGTACTGGTACAAATGTCAGAACTCTTTTCTCYGAGTCCTGTTTGAGAATGATGTTATTTATATGAAGAAAATTAGGAGATGTAGGACAAGCTAAAGAGCTGGAGGGATCTTCAGATAAAATGCTCTTCTCTTGTAGAACACGTGAGGAATCAGATGGTGATGATAAAGTAARTGGAGAAGCAAATGTATTGCCTGAGTTTTGCTCTTCTGATGACATCTGGAATGAGTGGCTTGGAACTTGTAAATCACACTCAGGTGTTTCAGGTGCAGTTTCAACACCACCTGTATCCTCAATACCAGAGTCTTCTATATATCCTGATTTGTTGTGGTTCATGTATTTTTCTTTCATTGTCTCTTTCTTGAATTGGTCAGAAACTGGTGTGTGAACCTCTCTGAAAAAAACCAAAGATTTTTTTTAAGGAAAATTCAAATAGATTTAATAATGAAAACTAAGCTTTAACTTACTTTGCTTTAGGATATACTCACTTTGTTATATTTGCATCTTGTTGCAAAATAATAGGCTTAAAGTGAGTTGCAGGAGAGGTGAATGCAACAGGTAATGYTGCTTTCTCACAATTTAGTGAAATGTGGCATGGTACTGGTCCTTTAACTGCTACAAGTTTACTTTCACTGGTAAAAGGCACAAATCCTAMAAGCAAAGACACAGGAAGATGATCAATATGTAAAATATAAATGCAAAGTAAGTAACAATCAATTTAGATAGAAAAACAATTGCATATTGGGCTGAGAAAATCTTATGTGGAGAACTGAACTAGAGAATACTAAACCAGAGTGAACAGAGCCTGACTGCTTACCTAGACTTGACACTGAAGGATCCATTTCATGTTTCTCATTTTTAAATTCAAAAGCGACATGATCTTGAGACAAGACTTCTTCCTCAATAGCCTAACAATAAACATTGAAGTCCAAGTTGATATTAGCATTTTCTTTTTTCAAATTCTGCTCAGCACATTACTTTAAAAAGCCCCAACCCTCATATACATGTTGAATGTTGCAAAGCAACAGCCTAGTCATGCCACGGTGAGGAATTGAAAAAAATTACATACAGAAGTCTAAGGAYTGGTAGAACTGTTTAGAAATCTTATAATTTGGTTTTAAATCAGAACCTTAAGGTAATCAAAGTTTTGAACAAACTCCAGTTCCATGGATTGACTGAATCCTGTGTGCATTATGTGTATGTACACATTTGAAACATAAACAGAACCCAACAATTACATATTAATTTCTTCTGTGGGGTGGTAAATAAAAGGAGAGATTATGAAATTAGTTACTTGTTCTGCACCCATAGAGATTGTGGAGTCAGAGCATCACAATCTGTGGAGTGATCACTCCAACAGCAAGAACTAGGAAAAGGCAATACTTATGGACTGCTGAAAATACATTCAAAAACCCACAAACAATCGAAAGATCACACCAAGAAAACCAAACCCAAAATCTAGGTACACTTGCAGGCAACAAAATCTTACTGGAATACATTTACAGGATTAATTGAAAAAGCATACAAAATTAAAGAAAGGTGGCACTCTTACCTTAAAGATGGGTTTACCCAATAATGTCAAAGTATTTTTGCTGTTTATACCTTGTTCCAGTAAATAWTGACTGCATGTCTAAAAAAAAATTGCAATTTTCAGTCAGTAAGTAAGTTTTCAATCAAGTAAGGTATTCTTGGACAAGGACAAAGTCAAGATAAATAGTCAATTATAAGTAATCTAAGTTTCCTTAAATCTAAGTTTCCTTAGAAGTAATCTAAGGAAATCTTCTGARCCTTGTCCAAGTCCCTTGATAATTTCAATATAAATTAAAACCACACCCCTCTGTGTCCCTAAGGAGGTAACTYTAAAAACAAAACCCAAAGTGACCAGTTATGGTTTAATTAGATATCAGTCTATTACAAGTATTAAGTTATTACTTTGATTTTAAAAACACTAACATGAGACTTTAGATACTAAATCTAGCAACCTTAATTGCAGCTGTTAGAGAAGGTCTTTCTTCAGGGTTTTTTCTTGCCATATCCAGAAGTAGTTTTTTTAATTTTCTTGGCAATACTAGCTTGTGGCTTGGTGGAACACTGTACTTTGCAGCCATCCACAGAACTGCAGCAACACCATAAACACAGACCTATTGGTACAACATAAGAGACAAGAAAGATTTAAACAGACTGAAAAAAGCCTCCACTTCAAAAAACAATTCCAGCAAATTACACAAAAATTCCCCTCATTTCCTGCCAAGAAAAAAAAAAAGCAGCTTTTAAAGTACAGATTACATTTGGCTTTTGAGGGTGCTGATGAAAATCCCAGCCTATTTCAAAATCTMGTTGTTGTGCATGCAGGGCCAATAACAGTAGCTATTTTTCAACTGGTGGAGAAACAGACATTGTCTTATTCTTTACCTAGGGATATTATTCAGGAAAAAAGTATTTAAGAACCATATTGAGGAATTCTTTTCTCATGTAAAAAGATTGCTGCAAGCTTCAGAGTTCTACCATAAAACCTGGCCAGCTGCAATTTACTTAAAAAAGGTCATGATAATCCAGCAAGTAAGTGGTACACAGTAATTACAAACTAGCCAGCACAAGTCATACTTTATAGAGGAGATTACACCTGTCAGGAGAATGAGGCACWGCATATTTATTTTAGCAATTATTGTGCTACCTGCAGCTAGACCAATTGAAGCTGCCCCAATGAGGGACCTTGAAAAGGACTTGGACTTYACCAGCTTTCTTGTTTTGTTTAAAGAATTACAATTTTCAGAGCCAGATTTAGTCCACTTAATGCTTAGTTTTCATATGTTAGCATGCACTATAAATGCAATTTTAACAAATTRAAAGCACCACACTTCACATTGCCTCTGRAGGGTTATTACAAAAGCTCAATGGACAGAACCCTAAGCACAGTAGTAAATAATGTGTTCCCATAAAACAATGTTTTCTGGCACTCTTTTGAGCAAAGTGAGCAGCAATGAACAAAACATTAACAAGCAAGTTCACTATAAACAAAAGAATCTCAYGAACAGTTCAACTGGAACTAYTGAACAAAAGCTATTAGTAGGTACAAAAACACCTGAAATGGAGAAAGCAGCTCAATCAAAACAAAAATAATTTTCTTCCCCTTAGGTTTAGAATGCCAAGATTACCCTAAATTTATTTGTTTAGGAAAAACTTGCCATCCAGGCCATCATATCCTTCAAAGGAAGTTCTTTTTATTGTCACTGTGACTGACACTACACAGTCTTCATTCCCRTACCATAAATYGAWCTGAATGTTCATACTAGAAAGTTAYACAGTCATCAGGAAAAAGACAAAAACCCCATCAGCTTWTTCTATATATAATGTTGTAGARAAACAAGGAAACAGATTACTTCAKATATTCTAAGAAARCAAACGRAGCACAAAGACTTTAGGACTACTAATTTCTACTGTCTGGTGAAACTGCTCTATTAAAYTTCAGGGTTAATTTAAGCCTCTGARGCCTTTGAAAACCCTGCACATTGGATCAAAGCAGTTTAAGAAATAACAATTTTAGAAAAGATATTAAAAAAAATTCTAGTTACAGGTAGTTTTACACAAAATTGAGTATTTTCATAGTTTTATGAACTTTTATTTTCTGATTCATGATTATTATGTCTAATTCCAAAGAACTCATGTGACACAAGGCACATATTAGCTAACCTCTTTTCTTGTTACATAACAGAAAGGTACCATAAATTCTGTTTCCCTGACTTTTAAGATCACTGTGGTWCAGTTTGCAATTCAAAAGTAGTCTCAGTGGAGACACATTCACTTGCTATTTGACATTTTTATTATCTTTGTTCTAAAAGCTTCTTATGGTTTTTATCTAYAGGAAAAAGCTCTAAGAAAACTATATTGAAAAAGACATCATTCATAATGTTCCCAAAGTAAAAACATACTAATAATGGTATTTTCATACAGTCTTCTAAATGTGAATAATGTTTGGGCTTTTGCCCAGATAGTCTAAATTACTGATCTTACTGCGATTTTCAGAATGTGAAAACATGACTTCAAAGTCTGTCTTACTGCTAAAAAACTGAAAATAATTAAGTCTTATGGAATAACAGATTTTTGGCAGTCACTCCAAGAATTCTGGAAGGCAAAATTATAGAAGCAATTTCATGAGAGATCAATATGTCACAAAAAAGCACCACAGAAACCAAGAAACATTGGGAGAAATGAGAAATATTAACACAATCTTAGAAGAATTTAGCTTTCTTCTTCAATTAGCAGAGGGATAAAACTGTCCTTTGATAAAATACAAAGCAACCTATATAACCTACCACATTACCTTCTCAGCATCCACATCCTCCTCTTCAATTTCAGGAGCTAAATAAAACASATCACAAGATTCTAAATGAGAAAAGAAATCAGAAACAAAAGGTAAGATGTTTGCTTTCCTCTCCATCTCCCCTGAAAAGAAATAAAAGCTGAACACRCAATGTCTCATTTTACCTTCAGCTTTTGGAGCAGAAAAAAGGATCCTTCCATGGCAGTCAATCAGCACAGAGTCCAAACATAAGAGCACTGCAAAAAAAACCCCATAAAGGGTGAGGCATAGTAAGTATCTGTTATTGCAGCTATTTAGCACTAACRAAAATAAATAATTTTAACAAAGAATGTACAGTGTCAGAAATTACCCTACAATAACTGATGTTTTAAATAACACTTATACTAGAACAGACACAWGCCAATAAAGAGACAGTAGCTGTGTAATTATCCAAAGCAATTTCTGCAGAACAAAGACAAGAAACCAGAAGTTTTTCTCCTTATATCCAGCACTGAATAGGAAGGTCAAGAAAGAAACAAAACAAAAAGAAATAAATATAATAGGTAGATATACTCTAGTCTTCTCACAAGGTACCAATAAAAGATAAGAATTTAACAAGAATTTAAGTCTCTTCCCTTCTCCTCMTTATACTCCACAGAAATAGAGGGTCATCATCTGGAGAAAGCTGACACACACRTGGCCAGATCCAAAACTCCTCTAGGTGCATGGATATGAAGTCCAGATTTTCACAAATAGCTATAATCACACCTTCTCAGTCTAGAAATGTTACACTGGTTGGTATTTGCAAGGCCATTCGATTTTTCATTGTTAAAAAAGAYATAATGGACTTCTAAAACTATTCTAAGTGATCTGAGGTCTTCAGGAACTTAACATCAAGCTAAAGAGATCATAAAAATTTGGCGTTGAAAATCTTGTGGCAAAACTGTRTCTATCTATTTGCTGACTTCAAAGGACATTTTAATTTAACGTGTTTTAATACATTAAGCCAACTGGCCAGTAATGTAGTCCTCTATTTCTAGACTACCATCAAATGCACAGTTTCCTTATTAAAAACACTGGAATACCAAATTATTAAATTGGATAAGAGATTAAAACATTAAATGTATTAATTATTAAAGAAAATATAAAAGATGTCTAGGAGACACACAAATATTAATTTATTAATAAATAATTAATTGAAGAGGTCTAAGAGGAAAAAACAAAGAAAAAAAGGCAGTAATGCTTTTCCTTTTTTTAGTTACCTGTACAAACCACATCTAAAATTAAATTATTCACTGTGCTTAACATAAATAAAGGCTCATCTACCACCCTCAATAATATTTAAGCTGGACCTGAAGTATATGTCTGGAAAAGCAAAGCTTTCCCAAATGAGAACCTTTGCTGGTTACTTCTGCAGAGGTTCAGTGTCAGCAGTAAATGCCCCTGCTCACACAAACCAGATCTCAGCTTGTTCAATGTAAGACTCCTCACCTGGGCTCCCTGAACCACCCACGAGCAACATGTAAGCAACATCCTCTGACAAGAGGAAAGGAATTAAGTAAAGTCCCAGTGGAGGTTACAAACAACTTCTGTAGCAGAGTTGAATTAAGAAATAAGTGAAGAATAGACTAGCTTTGGGATATGTTTTCTTAGCCAGGTAATTCCTGCTTAGGATAATGAAAAAAGTGTAATCAAGGAAGGATTTGGAGGAAAAGGCTGTCTACGTGAATAAATAAAAATAACCCAGCTTCATGTATTTAACCATGATTTATCAGTTACCAGTCTTACTCYACCATTGTCAAGACAAAGGATATTTTTACAAGATATATTCAAAATACGTATCAGCCTCATCTTTATTARGTACTATTCAAAAGGAACATCGAGAGAACTTTATGAACTTTATGTGTGTGTGCAGGCACTGAAGTAGTAACACCACTATAAACCTTTCCACTCTCCTCAGAACAGGCACAGAACTCCCTTGCAGAAACACTCTAAATCTGAAAGCAATATTCAAAGTAGCTTTATTTGTCAAATACAGAATTCTTAAGTAAAGGTGTCTTTCATTTGGTGGTTTGTATCATTATGTTCCCTTCTGCAGGTTACCTAAGGTTCAGATGACAACTTTTAATATTTTTAAGGCATGCATTTGGATGCATGTGAGTGCAGTAACAGAGGATGGCTAACCATTTTACATTAGGATCYGAGCCATTATGTGCAGTTATCTGAAACCTTCAGAAACATTAGGAACATGCTATGAGGCTGAAATAATCCTTCTGTTACAAGGTATACGAAATACTTAGTTTTATGGGTAACAATTCGTAAAGAGATCAGAATCTTCATTWATGGCTTATTTCCTTTTAAGCAGTTTTGTATCATACAAATAAAATAACTGAAGCTGATATCCAAAAAGATGCAGTAAATTTTCTGTACATTACTATCCAGTTGTTTATATTCACTTACAGGCTTCAAACTCATCCCTTCCCACACTCTCAAGTTTTTTTTTAAACCAAGGGAAAAAAAGACAGCGTGGTGGTGGTAAAAACCTCATCTCTGTTTATCAGAACTCTATAGGTTTATTGGTATAAGTGAAACCATCATTCAGAATGTCCATGGAAATCTAGGATGGTCTTCTGAGTTGCACACAACATATTCCAATTTTGTCTAAGGACAGTTCCCTCTTCCTCTCTCAGAAGTTTACTTCTGATAATTTATCTGCAAACTGAAGCATAGGGGATGTGGAAGGAGTAGCCCTATGACAAGATCCTGGRTACTTTAAAATGRCAAAGCCCTGTACTGTAGAAAATATGTCAGGAATCATTTGTCAGAAATCCAGGCAAAAGAGGAAGTTTTTTGTTTACGTATATATATGCAAAACTTATTTCCTCCTGCTTGATGCAAGTCACAAGTGCTTTTCTTAAAAGTCAAAGTACAGATTTTCCATTCCCAAAAGGTCTAAAATTTGTTCACTGCTTGCAGCCAAAGATTCATTTCTGATGCAAAAGCCATCAAAACTCAGAATAAAGAGGAAATAAAAGACATTCATCTATATATGGAAGAAAACTCCAAATTTAATTTTTTCACAATTTAAGAGAGTCAAAATAGAAATATAGTCAAAATAGAAATATTGCCTATTATTTTCTGCACACAAAATGAAATTCATGATCATTTCAATCAACAGAATAAAGGAAACATGAATGAAGTGAACATAAATAACTAGGCAAAATACTTTATGATAATTAAGACRATACCTGGATAATCTATGCAAGTCTGCAGAGTACATAAACACTCATGACATAATGCCCAGAGTTCATAGTCCTTCAGAGGCCTACCATACCAGGACAACAGGAGTTTTAGAGAGATCCACTGAAAAAAATGGTGAGGATGCAGAAAATTATAAGAATTATCAGAAATTAAAAACATCTACTAATGCAATTAAAAAAGTAAATCCTAATATAAAACAAACTCAAAGAGTAACAAGAAAATACATTTATTGCACTTACCAGTAATGAATTAAGACTACTTATTAAAAAAGCATGGCACAGTCAGCTAATGGTATAAATGAATTAATTGTTTCTTAATTGCTTCAGGAAAAGTGAACTGTCTGGAAGGTCTTTCTTACCCTACTAAGGAAAGACTCTTAGAATGTCCAATGTGTAAYAGACATATTTTATGATGAAACATAATTACATAATTATAGGGACAACAYCTAGACTGAAAAACATAAAAAATTCATATGATTGCCATCAACAAAACAGTCCCCCATTCAAAACCTGATTTACCCTGACAGTTGCATTACATGTCTTACCTTAAAGGTTTCATCAACACCTCTTGTTCTTCTGTGAAAGATGCTAACAATATTGACAGAATTAATGACAGGTTTATTTGAAATCCCAGCATGTTGTTTTGTTTTTAATCACTGGCTGCTCATTTTGTACTAACAGCATTTGTTTTTCTGACTATCAATTCAGCTTTTGATATCTGGCATARTAACTTCATATGACAAAAATACTGCTCCAGGGAAATTTACTCTTCTTCCGAGGTATGTTTCACATTTTGTGATTTTTTTTATTTTTGGAGGTTGGTGTATCTTTGTGTGAATCTAAGAATTGGAGATTTATAGTAGTGCACACACMCCTTCTGTGCTAATGGAAAAGCTCATCTCTAGCAGAGGCTGTTGACCTCAGCTGCACTTTATGATCTCCGTTCATCTACCAAAGGAACACTAAAAATTCAYTGTAGGCAGAAACCTCTGAGTGAGAGCAGACCCAAAGAACTCTTTTTAAAAAAGCACAGCRCATTTTCTCTTGCATATGCAGTTCTGAGAGAGTCAATTTCAGTCCATGTTTGGGAAAAGAATTATCAAAAGTAAYTCAAGATTAACTCTGGAAAAAAGCAAACATTTCACCCTCAAAAAAACCCCAAACAAACAAAAACCAATCAAATTAAAACCCCAAACACAAAACTAAAGGAGACAAACAAAAACCCCTCCAAACTTTTTTGCTACTTTTATAGACACCTCTATATCCCAATCAGTTATTTGTAAAACCTACATAGACTAAGGGTCTCTCCCACACACAATGGCAGTACGTCATTAACTTTGACAAATCAGCCTCTGCACTGTCATTTACTAAAGTCAATTTTTCATCCTTTTACTGAGATGCTCTTTAGATTTTGTCATGAAATACATAATGAGCTGAGACTACTGCATTGAATTTCATAAAGCTCAACAAACAGAAATAGCTTCAGTGCAATCTATGGAGAAAAGAAGGACATTAATTTCTGCAGCTGAAACTTTGTTAATAATTTTAACCAGAYGACCTTCTCAAAGAAYACAATACTTTAGSCTCATATTGCTTAAATATTCTTTGAAGGTGGACCAGATAAACTACATTTTTTAAACAAAATATTTCAAGAAACACACCTTTTGATTTACTGAAAATGTTTCACATTCTGCCTACCTCGAACAGATAAAAATGAACTTGGTACTATTATTCTTCTATCCTACATTGGGGCACATGGCAAAAATTAGTAACTTCAGCATAGACAGATTTAAAGCCAGGTGATAAGATTCAGTTTCATTCTCCAATTTTGCTATCACAAGCACCCTGRAGTGCAAACTTCTTTCATCCATGTGTTTTTTTACTGTATCTAGAAAAGTAAGCTCTTGAASTGTCTGATAAAAAGCCATCAATCACACAGCAGGAAGGAAAAGGACAGATAATCAAAAGAACGAATTAGTCTAGGGAGCACATAAGATAGAGCTTCATACTGCTGATAGATTCCTTTCCCTGAACAGCACTGTTTCYTCCCCAGAACACCATGGTTCTCACGTGCCTCAAGTGTCTTTGCTCACAGACACTTTACAAAGACAGGAGCAGTCAAACCTTCAAACAACCCTGCACAGTTGACATGAGTGAAGAGAAACCATAAGAGAAATTTCAGATGGACTAAAACATTAAGAAGGTTTTGGGATTAGGAATTTTCTTCTAGTAAGTACACACTGGAGCCACATGTTTCTCTGTAAGAGAATCCTTCCTCTTGAAGTTTATGTCTCTAGAGGCTCTAAGAGCTGCAGTGAAGAAAGATGGACTTCCTTTACTGCATATACAAATCACCTTTCACTGCAGGAGAARGTGATGAATGGCTAGCCAGGGAAAGAAGAATCTCTCAGTACRGGAAACTGAACTTTGTTGTACAGCAGAAAGCTGCAAAGTATTTCTCATCACCTCTGGGATATCCAAGCTCTTTAGAGTAAGAAAGAAATGACAGAAAGAAATTTAGGCACAGCAGGAGAGCAGGAATAAATCCTAAGAGCAGTAGAAAGAGTTTAYGATAAGACAGAAGTGTCAATGATAGATTAGAAAATAGAGGATGAAAAGGCACCAGAAAAAACTCTATTTTGGAAGAAAAAAGTATGTACAGAAAGCAAATCTTAGCATAAATGAGAATCACTGCCATCTACAGGATGGCCAAACCAAACTGAGTCAGGAAGTAAAAGGATGCAGTCTGGTTAGAGGTTGGTGAACTTTATTTAAATTTATGTGTTTATTGTTCCTCTGGAAAACATTCTAAAGAAATAAGAAACCTCAAATACAATATTGTTAGCTGGTATYTATGTGCTAGTTGATCTTCTGTCATGCTAATAAATACCTGCACTGCTATTGTCTCTTACTATAATTCATGTCTCTCCTCACCTTGATCATTTCGATTTTATTCCTGAAAGAAACACCTGAGAAGGTCATTCTTCTGGTGTCCTAATTATTCCAAATTCCCACCTTCCTCCACCAGAAAGAGAAATGTGGAAGACCTCAGATGAAAACTACGGGTTCAGACCTGCTGGGGACTTGTGCTTCAAACACCTTGCACAAGTAATCCCATGTAGCCAAGGTACATGACAAGACACATTTCATCACACATTTTCATTTGTGGTGAAAAATCCATGCAGTCTGGTTCAGACAGCTTTCAAAGGAAAAAGAATACTCTTCGCAACCTATGGTTATGAGGCGACTTTTATTTAAGCCTCAGTGCTTAAACAAAGGTATTTAATGCAATGCTCCTGCTACCTCACCTGTGAGGTGTTTTAACACAATGCACATTCCAACTCCACTGAACCTTGCTTTAGTAAATGTGWAAGTGTRAAACTCCTTRTTTAGGCACATCTCGGGTTTGGTTRTTTTGGTTTTTAACATGCAAGTCTCTGATTCATGGCTATTACTATTTCCTAAAACTTAAAAATAAAATCCCCCCTCAACCACCAAGAAAAAAAATCTGAAGTACTGGAAAACTTGACTAAATGCTTTTAGTCAAACCATCTGTAGCATGCACTGTTACTTATCTATCTATTCACATGTTTTAGCAAAGCAAGCTCAAGATAACTCTTCAGCATTCATAAGTCCACTTCATTTAAACCATTAATATTATTTTAATATTACTAATAAACATTAATATATTATCATCAGGGAAACTGCACCAAAAAGGAAACAAAATTATCAACTAATGTCTCTTTCCAAATTTTTTATGTTCTAAACCAGACCTTTTCATAACAGAAATTATATTACCCAGTTTTTAAAGTACAAAAATGTTTTTGTCAGAAAATATTAAAAAGCCAAATGAGCCATTACTGCCTATATCTACACCCTGGTGCCATTTTAGTTTATGCCCAAAGATTGCATTTCAAACTTTACTTGTTGGAAAAGCAATGGGTCTTTTGCAGGGCTGCAAAGATTGTTTAACAGATCTTGTACTTAATTGTTGGTACCAGAATTGTAAATCCCAAATTTAGTACAGCATTCCAACTATGCAAACAAAATCTATTTTATGAACAGAATGCTGGCACGTTTTAAAATAGCCAAASCAAGATTTTCATCATTCTTTTCTTAGCAAGTATTATTCTGGGAACTGACAACTTTTCTTTCCTTTGTGTTATTTCCCCAGTGTTAAAGTGTCAGCCTCTAGCTACATGGCTTTTCACTTCTCTCATGCTTGACAGGGTATGAATGACCAACAGAAAACAGAACTTGCATATGCCAGGTTCCCATTAACCCTTCCCAGGTAAAGGCCATAGYATTTAAATCACAGAGAAACATTTAAAAGGATTAGAGATGAGACACACCTGATTGGAATGAAACTGGTTAGAGAAATAAAAGATCCCCACTCAAACTTGAAGTGAAAAATATTTATTTATGGCATGCAAAACTATAAAAATTACTAGGAAAACCCTCACAAGATACATTGCAGTAGCCAGACAAAAGCAAGCAAGTATTTTTAGTAATGCTTACTAGCAGTAAAGCACACAACAATAGAAGCARTGTTTGAGTATTAGAAAAATATTGTCCACTGGAGAAGTACTGACAGGCAAGAAAAACTGTCTGTTCTCCAGAGTAGACAAGGTTGATCTTCAACCGGATGGGGCTGGTGCTGCACCTTCTCTAAACAACACGAAATATTGAAAGGAATGCCAGAGATACCGTTCTAAAAGCTCTGCTTGCTGCAATCATGCCCATCTGTTATAGAGAATTCAGGAAAGAGCAGCACTGCAAATCCTCTGAGGTGTTTTCTATTTACCCCACAAGGCAGAAATCACCTTAGTTGGGGCTTCACACTTGTGCTTTAGCAGTTAATGAACGAACTCAGACTCATGCTTTCTTAAAAAAAAGGAAAAAAAAGAAAGAAAAAAAAAAAGGTATTTGGTAAAATTCTGGCTGATGGGAACTTGAAGACAGCTGTACTTCTGTCATGTAAGGGATAGCACAGTATGGCTTTTTTTTTTCTCCAGATGTCAGGAGGTAACACAGAGGCCAAAACTGCTAGATTTTGGAAGCCTGAGGAATAAAATCTCTTTTCCAAAAGAAAAAAGGAAGCTGAAAACATTAACCCACTGCATCTTTCTAAGAAGACTTGCAATAAARTCTGCTATACAGTTCAATGACTTCTAACTTCCTTTGGAAAACAAAGAATTACGAGGCTAGAAACTCAGCATTTCAGGAAGCCATTCCAGAAGCCTAGGTGTTAATATATTTAAAGGTTTTTTTTCTCCCTGCAACAGTTACATAATCAAAGATTTTATGATGCTTGCTTTTTTTGTTTGAGACCAGGATTTTTCTAACTAGCACATTTTTATGTGGCAGAGCCTGAACATTTGCTGGAATCATTTATTAAAAAAGAGAATATAGAGCATGACTCTATCAAATGTTTCTTCTATTGAAAAGACAGCTATAAACCTCTAATATAACAAAGAGCCACAACCCTGCTGTCTTCATTTCAGATGCTATGTATTACAACACTGCTTATTAGGGTACATGGAATAAGAGTCACCTTTTCAAATTCACAGTGGTTGTTCTGTGAGTTCAGTGGGAGCAGGATAACCTCACTGTAATAATACCCTACTTGTTTGCAAGAATGGAAGTCTGCTCAGGCTGAAAGGACACTGYATTTAAATTGATGATGAAATATTTGAAGAAAAAGAAGACATCAGAAGAATAGCAGAACAACCTGAAAATGTGTTTTGGTTTACTTTTCTGTGTGTCATTCTCAAGTGCTGCTGCAAAAAAGCAAATAAGATTTGYTACAGCTTTTAATTTCATGGAAGAATTTTGGAAAACTGTAATTCTGGGGAAGTTTACTTTCCTAAAACTCCCTTCATGCACCCAGACTTAAACTTTTGCCCTGGTAATCCCATAAGGACAGAATATAGGTCTTATTTCAACATTTTTTTTTCTCCTTAAAAAAAGAACCCCTATCACTACACTCAACTTATGTTCGTAAGTGATGGCAGAAATAGAAAAAAAAAAAAGGATGTGTGTACAATAAATGATTTATTTCTCTGAGTCTGAAGTATGCACTTACAGGGTTTAAAAACTAAATAAAGGATKCAATATGCATACAAAGAATAACCTCCTCAGAAGGCAAAACCATGCCATGTGGTACTTAGCCACACCTACTATCCTCCTGAACTATGAATTAACAAGCACACCTGTTCAGGGAGAAGAGACAGGAAAGGGAAAAATTCTTCAATTTGCTCTAGTTTTTGAGCTATGATGTACCAAAGGCTCTTTACACACCTGATAATTCTAGGTTAATGCTCCAGCRAAGGTGCTGGGACAAGGTCAAAAGAGGGATGGACGGAGAACGAATATAAGTGCCACTGTATGGGATGGCTGGAAGGCAAGGAGAACAGGGCTGACTTGTCAGTAGACAAGCAAGGAAAAAACCCAACATCTTCACCAAATAATAATTTTGGAAACAAAATGTGTGAAGTTTGTGCTGCTCATTTTTGTCCTGCCATAACAAAGCCAGAGAAGTATAAACAATCCTGCAGTTTTAGACAGCAGCTCTCCTACCACAGAGATTGTTTACACCTCYGAGTGTGGCACAAGAGAAAACCATCTAGTCAGAGACCAAACTTGTCCACCCTGAGATWTGAGCAGAGAAGAGACCATATTACAATTATCTATCAACATATTCTGGTAGATTCTCCCTCTCTTATTTGGCTACTTATAAAGACTTAATTCATGAGACAACATATCCATCATATTGTGCACATATTTAAATTCTGTAGTGAAACACACATAACAAACAGAGAGACGGCAATTTAAGAACACAGAATGAATATAGCATATGTACAATTTTCAAAAACTTAAATGCACATGTAAGATTAAAAAAATGTGGACTCTATCCTCCTGAAGCTGATGAGATATTGCCATTGATTTCAATGAGGTCAGGTTTACAATCAAGAATTCTGCAGTTTTCATAAGCACCTGGGAGACTCACTGCAAGGTAGTGAAATTTATGCACGGACAGTAACATAAAGAGTTAAAAATACATGTATGCTTTGGTCATGTCCTCTTACAAATGCAATCAGCTGTTAAGGAATGCTGCTATAACACACTTGTGAGTAGACTCCATTTGTAAAAAATGTAAAAAATTAAAATGGAAGTTGATTTTGCAACAGCATAAATTTCACTGTAGCACTTTGTTTTTTAATTTAAGAGGAAAAAAGGATCACCATGTTTCCAATATTAACTCTTAAAGTGTGCAGACTAGCAAAATTCCATTTTCTGGGAGGCTAAAGGGGACAAGGGTGGAAGAAATCACACAGTATTTAAGACATCCCATCTCCACATAAGTGACTACAGCAACTATATAATGAAGACTTTATTTTTACTACCTGCTCATTACTTTTGATTTCTGAATCTCTGCCTCCACAAAGATTATCTTCATTATTGTTTGCACTCATCACACCGTTGCTTAATTCTGGTGGCCTAATTAGGTTTGATCCATGTCTGTTTCCACTGGGTTTTGTTGTTAAGACTGAATCCATCTGGTTAAAATGTGGTACATAATTTTCATTTGACCCTTGAAAAGTTTTGGAACAGTCTTCCAATACCATGTAGTTGTCTAGCATTTTTGCTTGAGCGATCGACTGATTTGGGTCTTTYAGCATATCAGCTGGTTTCAGCATTTCAGAGGTAGCACCAGAAGAGTCTTTGAGATCAGATGAAGAAAAACCTATCCTTTTGCCATTGGTAAGTGACATATGTTCTTCTAGATTCAAGCCAGACACTTGTGTGCATACACATGGTGCTTCTAAAYGATGATCATCAACTTGGTGATTCTTAGATTTTATTTCTGGTGGACTACTGACAGCAAATGAATTGAGATTTCCCTTSGAAAAAGCAACCTCATTATTATTGTCTAGAGGTAGTGACTCTTGTGTTAGAAAGTGATTTTTCCTATCTAGTGGTCCACTGTTGTTTACAGAAGTAAAAAAGTTATTTGTATCTGCAAGTTCAAGTGGTAGCTTTGGAAAGGTTTTCATTTTTCTCAAGGAACCTTTCTTAAAAAGGCCATCTCTCTCTAGGTCAATAACACATGATTTTATATCCAAAGCAACACTAGCAAAGCTGTCAGTACACACTGTGTGTTTGTCCTCCTCTTTGCTCTTTTCAGTTTGAGTTGCAAGTTGAGAATGTTGAGTTTTCTCATTATCCAGATCAATTTGCATTTCCTTGAAACCACTTTCTCTGCCAGTCACCATGGTAACTACAGGAGAGTTGTTCTGACAGGCAGCCATCACCTCTTCCACTGCAGACGAATCACCAGCAATGCTGCTTTTCTCATTTGAATATAATTTAGATCCCAAACTTCTCTGACACATTCTTCCCTTCCACATGTTATCACAGACATCTAGATACAAAAACAGATGCTTATATTAAATGCGTATTTAAACCTTCTAAACTCTCCTAGTAAATCTCTATATTGCTTTTTCTGCCATTGCTGTTACACATCTTTARTATGTTCCACAAATTCTCAATTTTCTGAACAAATCACTTTGAATCATAAGGGACATTTTAAATGTATTATGTTAATTAAGAGTTGCATGTCCCTGTTTCCCCATCAGCAAYCTACAAATATTTAATAATGATTTGTTGCAATCTAGGAAAGGAACCTGTAACAGGAGATCACACAAATACAGTCTTTGAAAAATCATTAGATATGTCAGGCAAAGTTTTAGAATAAATACATTTTAAGGTTACCTTGAGAAGCACCAAATGATTCAATTGAAAGAACCCTTCTTCCAACAGCAGACAAGCTTCGACAAATATTACTTGATGAAGCAATCTTCATTTTTTCTTCACATAATGACAAAATGCTCTAGAGAAAATTAATGTTAAATACTTATTTAATAATTAATAGATTTGTGAATTTTGACTAACATGAATGATATTAACTCCCACAGTACATCTGAATTTATATGATACTACATTGGAGGTCTTTCCTCTCCAATTCTTTATGCTGCATGTTTCTATTATGTGGTTGAATTAATTTCTTTTTTTTACCATGGGCTATTATGAAGTCATTTAACACAATCCAAGTTTTAGCCTACAGTTAGAACRTCAAGAACAACTGATAAAATTATCTTAAATGTTATCCTTTACGAATAACATAGTAAAAATGCAAAAAGCTAGTGTTGATGAGTTTTTTAAACAGCCAATGTTTTGCTTGAATTCAATAACACAGGCAGGATGATGAATGTTTTTATTACTGAGATTACATTAAAATTAAACCCTGAATCTTTTAAAAACTGCAAAATACAAATAGCTAAAAAGCAGTATTCCCAATTAGAAAAAGCAATCATTATTAGATCACATGAAGTACCAGTACTTCATATCTCTAATCTGCAGCCTGAGCACCATTTGATGGCATTAGCATTGGTCTCACACATAATTAACTGCAGATATTCACACATTTAAAAACCTGTCCCTTTGGGCAGGATGTAGAAGAGAGCTGCCTTTCCAAATGCATCCCACCATTTCCACAGTAACTATTCCAAGACAAACACTGATAAGACCTCATACAGCTCTTAGAAGATGCTCTCACTTCCCCATTAACCCACTAAACTGCTCCTCTGCTGTTGCACATGAAGGGAAGAACCAAGCCCTGTTGGTTCATATACGAGATTGAGGAAGGACAGGAGAAAGGGAGACAGGTATCCAGCTGTGCTGAAGTCTAGCAAAATGCCTAGAAAAGTCTAGGGGTTTTCCCTACAAATAGCTCCCACAACTCTGTTCACCCAAGAAAGTGTCCAGTGGAAAAGGAACAGAAAGGAAATACAAAGTGACCCTTATATATTACCTAAGACCAGTTATTTTTGGGATGATTTAAATAGTCAGCAACACCTTTTAGGGTCTACAGACCACTTGGAGATGAGAGAGTGCTGTACACGCCCTCCTCTGACAACTTAACAGTAAATGAATAGAAASAGAGCAGCTGACCAAGCAGGTTCTGTATTAGCTATGGTCTCCTGCCTGGGCAGTCCTCAGTCAGGGAGCCAGTATTTTTTACTTCTTAAAAATGAATCTGTTAATTCTTCTGTTGCAGAAGTCTTCTTGCAAAGTATTGATCATAGGTGCTATATCATTTAGAATACACACTATCAGCTCAGGAAAATGAAACATGACCTCCCTCCCCCTTCCAAAAAAAGTAAATAGCACTATTCTGGAACTGAATCCAAGAAAAATCACATTGCACAACTGTTATTCTCTAGTTAAATTCTCATAGTCTGCAAAAACATTGAAGTTAAACTCTTGCACGTTAATATCAAATGACTCAGAAAACCAACATTTAGAATTTAAATTCTTTGAAAACATCAGCTTGAAAAAATCCTATATAGTTTCAAATTCTCTCTTACAGCTAAAGGTAAAATAAGAGGCTAAATGGAAAAAAATACAAAATCCAATAAAGATGTCTAAGCCTGTACGTATTTACAGAGAAACTAGTTAGCAGTAATGCTCTGAATGTGCCAAGGAACASAGGTTTCCTGGGGCAGGGTCCCTACAGCCTCTTCTTGAATGCAATCCAATCATCACAGAAATTTCATGGCATAATGCCTGTGCTTTTATTTCTAAYGACACTCTGTCTCTCTGCAAACCAAATATTAAATGGGAAGAAAACAGTTAATGAGAAAACTTAGATCCATCTGTGTATTCACCCAACCTTCTTAAAAATCCAAGCACTAACAACATCATCTACATCTACTTTTCAGGTCATATATCCATTGGAGTGGGAAAAGGGATGAATTTCTCCAGAGCTGGGGAAGACCTCAGCTTTCTTGCAAAACCTAAGCATACTCCTTTATCAAGACCATTTGATAATTACCAAGATTAGTGAGATAACTAGAGAATAATGAGCATGCATATAGAAATATTAATACCACTTTTTTAAAACAAAAATCAATGTAGGGCTGTTTCACCTCAATATCCGGCCTATTTTCAGGATTCTCTTCTTGCATTTGTTCCAGTAGAGTGTGCAGATCTTGTCCAAATTCTGATTCTGTCTCAGGTTCTACAATATATTCTATTGCTGCTTTMAGTGTTGCACCCAAAGAATAGATGTGTGCCTGCATGAAGTTTAAAAAAAGACATTTAATATGTTAACAATTCTCTCCCTCTTGCCACCAAAGCTGCAAGATCACATAAGCTTACACTATTTTMAATTTTAAGGTAACAGTTTAATTTAAACATGATGAACAAAACCAGCTTCAGACCTGCTTTGGGGGTATACTTGCTGAGATCTTGTGGGGTCCAATTAGGATTCTTTCTTTCCCTTGTCAGGAATCGGTCTTAAAAGTTATTACACCAGGCTACAATTAAATATAAAACTGAGAACCTTGTGTTTGTGTAAGTATTGTTTAATTCAGAAGCATGCTGGGAGATTGAAGTGACATTCCTCTTAGCAGGGAAACAAAATATTAATTTGAAAAGACTCCTTTTATATATAGCAGTATTTTAGGAGTGCTATCAAGCATAAATAAAAGGAGCAGAAAAAATACAGCATAATATCACTTGTTATTGAAGACAATTACGAAAGAATTTTAAAAAGTACTCCATGTTTTCCACCTCTGCTTCTCTTAAAGCCCACCACCTCATGGTGGGTTAGGGTTAGGTGAACCAGCAACTTTTTAAATTCCAGTGCTAATGCAGTAGATTTCCCACAGAACACAGCTACCTCTTAATTTTAGAAGTATCTTGCTTCTTGGGGAAAAAACAAAAATAAAATGAAAAAACCCAAAAACCTTTTTCAGATCTGTGTGAGTAATGGTATTTTATCCATGACGGTCTGTATTTTATGTTCCATTCACATTTCAGTAAAATTTATAAGCAAATATAAGTGCAAGTTTGGATAAACATTTCAATGGTGATGCACCATAGCCAGGAATTCAGATGTACTGAGCAATGAATGCCCTCTGGGGTTTACAAATACACACATAAATGAAATAATGACTGCACTTGTACATTAAATTGGTTTTAATGCATTTGCTACACACTTTACCATCTCTTATCTTAGACAGAAGACTGATTTGAAGGTCAAAAGTAATTTCCTTCCTCTGCACACCCCTAACYTTCTCATTAAGGTGTGTTTTTGTCTCTGAATTGTATGAATTGTACTTTTTCTACAGGTATGCTGGTAGATTTACYTTCTAGTGAGGCAGGACACCTCCATGAAGGGAAGTGTAACACCTCCTGWCAGGAAGAGCTGTGTGTGTGGGAAACAAAGCAATGCCTCTCTTCCCCTCTCCCCAGTAYGCCATCCCCAAACCAAGAGCACATAAACCAGTGCTGACTGCTGGCTCTGAAGCCTAGATTTACTTTTGGGATGCATCAAAGTTAGCACAAGTATCAGAAAAGCAGACTATGTGCCATCTGATCTAGATAGAAAAGACAGGGTTTTTTCCCAAGCAGTAATTTCAGTCACAAGTTCTTCACTGTTTATAYAACTTCATTATTAAGCACAAGAGGCAACTGAAGAGTTTTGAGAATCTCAGAGGAACTAATACAGGAACTGTTATGATTTCTACTTTGATTTCATCTGTTACAGAAGTAAAGGTTACTTTCCCCTGGCCCCTCTCTCTGTGCCACAGAAGCTACCATAACCCACTCAGTGGCAGCAGCCCTACTGAACCACACCCCTGACAGACCGAATGGTTTTTATTTTGTAGGATGGAACAGACCACGTTGGCAAAAGGACACAAAACTATGAAGCCAGAGAAAATTGTCCACTAACAAGGTGATGGAAAAAACTTTTTCTTCATACACACCACATCCTTTACCCATACTTATTTCAGCTGCAGATCTGCACTCCACCTAGACTAACAGAACTACTCATGAAGAACTGTAATTCCTGTAAGTAAATGCTTAAAGCTTGACAGTTTACAGTCCACAGAAGTTAACTTGCTATAAAATTGCYTAGGTAAAAKTMGYRTTACTATAAACCTGCCCAAGACCAAAGGCTTGAAAAGGTAACTGCAACTGAGAAAAAAAAGGACTAAAAAGAAAAATCTAGATTTATAAACTTTATTATATTTCACTTRGTGGAAGAAATTTAACAAAAATTTCTTCCAGAATAGGAACTTACGGTTTTAAGTTTTTTTTTCTTTTAGACTTTTGCGTAAGCTTTTGAACAGTGAAGAAGTATACAGTGTAGAACTTACTCATTGATTTTTATATGGAACACTGTTTTTCAGTAAGCTATGTCATTTTCCATTTCTCAGTGGACAACATAATAGAAAACTGAACACAAAGCTAAAAAAAGAATAAGGAAATAAGGACAAACTTAAYAATACAGTATAGCTCTACTTAAAGAGCCTTTTATATAAATGTAGTATTACACCGAGTAGTTCAATATATTGGTATTAGTAAGTTACTCCACATATTTGATAGGATCTGCAACAGGTGACATCACCTCTGTTCCACCAAATTACCATTACAGAAACAAAGTAATCACTCCCTTAAGAGCTGAAGTTAAAACATTTATAGGGTACCTTCATGAAAATCCCCTTTTTACCTTCCCCCTCTCCCAGCTCTCCAAACAGCACCACTGTCATGCTACAAGGAAAAGGGGAAAGAAAATCCAACTATTTAACCACTTTCCCAAGCTGGCAGTAAACATGGGTAATATTTAAGGTAATCCAATGTAACCTTAGTCTCTCCGAACTGGAGCAATGAGAAAATGAGTTTACCATCATCCACTAGGTGGGGCGTTTCCCCAGTGAATGCATCAAAATACTTCTGTTGAACTGCACAGCTGGRCTTAGGAAGACAATGTCACTTCCTGGGAAAGAAGAGCAAGATGTGTATATGCAATAAACACAGCAAATTCTGAAGTATAAAATACCTAATSCTTGCTAGAAGTGACTGCTCTCAATGAAAATAATCTCACAAGCAAGCTTAAGACTTTTCAGTATGCTCTGTGGAGAGTTACATATAAGAAAGGGTGGCAAAGAACTTTTCCTCTGGCCAGCTAGAACTCGTACTGAATTGGCTGTTAGGAATTTTATTAAATAATTAAGAGGGCTCTTCTCCTTAATTTCTGAAAAAAACCCCAACCAAACAAAACCACGACCACAAAAAGAAACAAAACCAAAAATCCAACAAAATAGCCCCTCTAAAAAAACTCCCCTTGCATCCATTTGTTTTAAATGTAAATGAGAAAAGCTTTTTAAATTAAAAGCATTTTGCATTACAGTGTAATAATTTAAAAGCTGATAAATAGCCTGCATTTCCAGAGAGATCCAAAAGAAAAACCAAACAAACCCAAAGCAATCTCTTCAAACTTCCTAAGGAGGCTCAGGAGTTAAAGACAAAATGTCACTTGTTACAAAAATGTACAGACCAAGCCAACAAGAGTCCACCACAGTGCCAGTTTCAGAAAGGATGGGAGGAAAGGCAGGAAGTCACATTAGGAAACCAGCTCTCCAGATTTGGTCCTAGAGAGTGCATATCCTCTTAGCACAAAGCCAGCAAATATRCCAAGAATTTTAGGTAAACCATTATGGTACACATTACTGGGAAGGCCATCATGGAAGTAATGTGCCCTTTAAGAATCACAATGGCAACACAAAAAAAGGGATGTTTGAAGACAGTAATAAGTATGATTTGAGGTAATAGWAGCCCTTCTTTCAGCAACATGCTGAAACAGGAACTCACATATTTCAGAGAAAGATTTGAAGGTCATAATCATAGAAGTAGCTTAAAATCAAAATAACTTTTAATACTAGAGTGATTTCCAAGACACAAAGGCGTAACAAGACAAAAAAAAACCCCAAAAAAGTAATTCAAAAGATGAAGATATTACTTTTTTTTTTCAAATGAGCAGGCTAAGTACTGGAAGCCTTACCAAGGGAAAGCTTCTGCCATATGTTATAATTTTAAATACATCATGATTAAAATCATTTAAATAAATCATRATTTAAATACATTCCAAAAGGCTTCTGCAAGTTCTTATCAAAAAGTACGTGCCTTGTGCATGCCATTTTATAATCATTTAATACTACAGGAAGTGAAATCAGAGAACAGTAATGATCTGCTCTAGTTTTAAAATCTGTCAATCAAATGATTGTGAGAGGAAGTTAAAGCTCCAAGTCTACAAAGAGAGTGTGACAGAGGASTTGTTGTATTACTGCTTGACAGGGCTMAAGAACTGAACTTCTCCAGGAACTYGTATTTGCAGAAAAACACTACAGGAAAAATCTGACAGAARAGTTTTTGAATAGTGACTGCACAAGCATGTAGCAATTATGAATAATGGCCATTTATATTTTGTATTGAGATTTCACTGAGTTCAGAATTGTAAGTCTAMCAAAGAACTGAAAAAGACAGGCCATAATACAACTAACACTTCCTGAAAAATATTTCTGACTAAATGACAAGTTACACAAGAAATTGTGTAAAACAATTCTTGGTTTTGACATTCTTATCTGAGCCTTATTTTACTTTGCATATTTTTCTTTTTTTTTAATTGAGATTGCACAGACATAGATACTTCCACCGTCTTACAATTCAAAGCATTTAAGGGTTCAATAWATGAAAGCTTCAGTGTGACTTTAAACCTCAAAGTTTTATAAAGAAATTCAAGGTAATGCTTGAGAAAATTACTACTGAGAGAAAACATTTAATATTTACCTATGTAATTTTCCTATGTAGTCACTCTAAAAAGCACTATTTTTATGCAAGAGAAAGTCAGTAACATTCCTCAATGAGAAAACAAAAGGGAAACAGGTCTGTTATTTTCAATATTTTCCTTCATTACAAATGGACTAAATGCCATTCTGCATAATTGTAATTACTGGAATGTGCTGTATTAAATATTAGCTTTATGTTCATTTGGCACTCTGGATGCTTTGATAATTAGTCTGCAGAGTGTGCTAGAAGGGCCCAGCCACTGCAGACTAGTCAAAAAACACAGTCTAGCTTGAAGAGGTTAACAAATGCTGGAATGAGCAGTTTATCCTTTCTAACTCTAGTTAACTTTGTCTGAAAACAACTTGTTTCCCAAAAACAAGTTTTTTTCTAAAAAAACAAATAGGGCCAAAATGCATCTCTAGGTCAGATTTTTTTTCTCATGGTCAAAGTTTGCAGGTATTTTAACTCTCAAATTGTCTTCTAACTAACCTATCAAAAATAAGTGAAAGCTTCCAAGTTTGTATGTGTTGTTAGGCAAACATGAGGTTGTTAACTACTGTACTGAGGACAGAGGTATCTTAAGCTCCTGACTGTTACCTCAGTAAAGATTGATTTCCCTCTTGGAAGTCCCAYGAAGATGAACATGCCCAGAGTCTTGAGCAAATTTAAACCATGCTATTTTCAGGAAAATTACTCATGCATTTAGAGAGTGAAAACACAAATTAAGAACAGGTTTCTTACACTTCCATCCCACTTTGAGGCTCCCTTACTCACGAAGATCAGGCACCACAACATGGATGAGTAGCACATCAATTGACTCCTCTCCTACGTGACTGAAGAAGTATAACTATGACAGGTAAGGAAGAATACAGGAAAAAAAAATAGAAAAAAACCCAAACCCCCCAAAAAACAACAAAAAAACCACCTGCTGAAGACCTCAGAGGTTCAGATAACAAAAGTTACTCACATTTATCTTTAAAGCTTCTTGAACAATGGTATTTTTTTAGAACTCCCTTTGAAACGGAGTTTCATGTGTCACAGCTCTCCTTCTGATTTATCAGCCATTAACCTCYTTACTTTTAAGTTACTTGCCTCAGGTAATTCGTTTATCACTTAATTAAGGTAACAGAACTTGTCCTCTGTGGGCATAGAAACAAGGAAGCCTGAGAAACAGTTATATGCATGCTGAGCAGACTGGCTCTGTCTTCTCTCAACTGTGTAGGATTTTTTTTTTTATGGCAAATGTAATGTTAGTCACAGTACTGAAGTTTGTTATTTTTTAAAAAACTACATTATTTTAATCTTAAACCTAAGAGACGGTGCCTGCTGGTGAAGTCTGTCACTCTGAGTAATGCACTCACACCATTCTGTATTGTGGGATACTTATTACACATTTTGAAGGTAAAAAATTGAATTGCAGCACTTCCAGATAAACACACTATGGGCCAATACACCAGAATAGCAGTTCTTTTACCATGAAATGAATCAATGACATCCAGACTCTGACACATAAAATATTCAATACTGTACAATAACCAGTTAACTCTTCCATAACAAAATAATCTATGAAGATTTCTATTTTTATTTCAATCAGCATCATATATAAGATAAACTGAAAAACATAAAAAGCTGGTCAGACACTTCTGGTTTTACCTCTCTGCATAATATCTTGTTAGGACAACATTCAAAACACCAATTTTCACAGAACAGCCGGAGGTGACAGAAGCAGCCAAGGCAGGTAACTCCCATTGTGTATTACAGGAACGTAAACATTTGGTGGGAGAGGGTTGGGGGCTGATTTCAGATTGGTTGGTTATGTTTTTGGTTTSATTGTTTCACAGGAGAATGTTTTCTGCAGAAGTAAATCTTGCTCCTCCTTTACTCATGCATAGAAGCAGTATGATAGTTGAGAGAAAGGAGAAGTTTGCTTGGAGTTTTTGGTTGTTTTGTTTGTTTGGGGGGGTTGGTTTGTTTCTTGGCTTGTGGCTTTGATGGGGATTTTGTTTGTTTCACCATTTTTGTTTGTTTGTTTTTAAACTTGGTGAAAGGGCTGAAAAGTTCAGGAATCCTGGAGTATGTATACACAAAGAGATTAATTCAAAACATGCTGCAAGCTCATCTAAAAAAACATCAATCACACTCAATACATTTCCCAGGAGACACTATCCTCAGCTTCAAAAACATGTTCACAGTTATTCTTCTAAGGTTTCCTGAAATGCTGTAACTAAGGACACTGATGTGTGAGTGACAACCATTTTCTCACAACCCTGAAGGCTCTGTTGACTAAATCTCAACAACCTTATCCTCTACAACCATCTAATTCACAGTGGAAATTGAACTAGTCTTGAAATTTTAACTGGAGATTAGGAAGGCATCTACCATCTAAGTCAACAATTTCCTGAACCTTTCAGAAATAGTGGTATTTCTGAATGTTCTCATACACTGGTGAAATGGATCCATTTTCAGTTCATGCAAATGGTAAAAAATTATTGCCATTGTTTCAGGGAGTATAAATTATCCAGATCCAGAGTAGCAAAGATCATGGATCTTTTAGCGTCYTGAATATCCACATAAAACAGACATRAAGTTAATGAAAGAGGAATCTTTTGATAAAAAGTAATGATAAAGAGTAATTCCATGTTGCCTTTAAGGGTTCAGACTTACATTTAAACAGTGTTRTTAGCCATTCTAAGGAGTAAGKGATGGAAGTAAGTGGAAAGGACCAGAGAAAATTAAGCTCTGCAAGTAAGGCCAGTATGATGATGGATCCATCAAAGAAATGAGCTTGAATGGGTAGCACCAGAAACTGACAGATAACAATATGAGGACTAAAGAAGACAACTTCATCCACAGCAGAGAAAACATCAGTACTAATGAGAAGAGTTTACATGGAAGAGGCTGGAGACAAACAACTGACCCAAAACACTTGTGCATCTTTAGCCTTAAGAAGCCCAGAGACTTAGGACACTGTGCATGTGTAACAGGAGAAAACAATCTCTTCTATTTTCCATAGTTTTTTTGCCCATGATGGAGACTATCCACAAATTTATCCAACACAACCCTTCAGGCTTCAAAACCAGTAAATGTCAACTAAAAAAACCACCTGTTTCAAGACAGAACAYGAAGTTGTCTCTTCACTCCCAATCTTTTCCAAACAAAAATTCTTAAATAAGATAATTTAAAAATTATTTTGTACATCAGGGCATAATCTTCAGAAATCTTAGGGGAAAAATTATTGATCTTAACTTTAATAATGCTTTCTTATAGGAATCTTGTAGCTGAATAGGGAAGAAACCTAAAATTCTATATGTTTTCATTGGCCAGGTTATGTGTACAGCCATTTTTCTTCTAATGAAATTTTTCTGCCTAGGAGACAGACTATTTCCAATAAAACTAAGTCACTCTAAAAAGTTGTTTCAGATTTAGGGGCAAAACTGTAGAAATACTGGCAAAATGCTCAAAAAGTTGGCTGGAAAAGACCAGTATGACAACTTTGCAACCCCAGCTTCAGGACTAAGCAACAAGCTGTAGGTATTTGAGGTAACCAAATTATAAACTTTAAGATAGCCTTAAAAAGGCATTAAAAAAGACCAACTCCCCCCCCCAAAAAACCTGATGTAAAAAAATTCCATTGGCCTAATTCTGCCTTTTGTTAACTTTGTGTAAAGCAACTAAAGGGTGTTTGCTCAGTACTAAGCTCCTGAAAGGAACCTCAACTGGGATGGTGATGTAAAAGCAAGAACAGGAAGATTCCATTTTCTCTTCTATAGCACAGCAGAGGCAGAGGTAACCAAATGAAAGTAATTTATTTTTGTCACTTTAGGAAAAGGCAGCTTTAAATAATGCTCAGAAGATCGAATGGTTTAGACTACAGGAGGAGGTAAGTCACCATTTGCTGATGACAAGCCTTGCTGCTGTTACACAGAATTAGTCTCAAGGGGAGGCTACATGAAACTAAGGGAAACAGAACTGAAGAAAAAAAGCACTAGGTGTTTCAAAAGACTTGCTTTCCCCATCAGATAAACACAAAACCAAAAACCCCTCTAGGAGAATATATAAAAGGTTTTTTTTTTCATCCTGCACTGCGAGCCAAAGAAAGAATAGAACAATAGAGATAATCTCACAGAATTCAAAGCTACTGCTTTAAAAGACTAGCAAAGTCACAAAGACAAGACTTTCTTTATGCTGTCTGATGCTGTTTGGATTTGGGAGAAAGATGAAGGCTTTCCCATTTAGAGAAGGRCCAACAGCTGAGACATGAGCACTAGGTCAGTAATGATCAGCTATTGAGCAATACTGCAGACAGTTGTCTGCTCAGTTTTCTTCGGTAGGCCTGACATAGATTATATATATACACACACATACCCTGAACCTTTCTTTATCTGGTCTGCAGAACACAATATTTCATTTGACACTTCAACCCATGCATTTATATGTACATAAAATATTTGTATGCATATTGCATTTATCACTCTAACTRCCTTGTCACATTTCACAGGAACAAGCTATATAAATCTTAATAATTTAGTATTCAAAAACAATGTAATAGCATTTTAGTTTGTATCTTTYCTATTTGCAGCAGTTCTATTACTTAATGTACATTTGTTTAAKTTGCTGAAATACTTGGACTTTTTTTTATATAATATAAATCAACTACAGCCCACTGAGAACTGCAAGTTGACAATCATGACATTCTAACAAAGACAGCAGAACCATTCAGGCTTTTCCAGTTGTGATTCTSTCACAGGTGAGAGATCAGCACACCCCACCCCTGTCCTGATAGATAAAAGCAAGAAGAAGTTCTAGATAAGAAAAAGAGGCAGAGCGAACTTCACTTTCTTCCCCTTCACTAACCCATATTTCCTCCTTCTCTTCAAGGGAGTATTTAACTCTGTATCACTTTTTCAGGTTTTTTAATTTCTGAAGGTTTTAATCCGGTCACATACTGAGGCTTCTGAACTACTCCATCTTATCACCTCTAAATAAGGAAATAAGTCATTAAGTATTATCCAATCTCCTTTGGATAAAAAAAATAGACAAGATTGAAAATTCACTGATGTCTATTACAAAGGTTCACTAGAACAAGCAAAACTGAATAGCCACATTATTACRAGATTATAAATGCAAGTTCACACATGGTGGACATTGGTCCTTCATCTCACTGAAAGCTCATATCTTAGAAATGTGGTGTTCCACATCAATGAACCTCTGTGAGAAACTCAATGGCAGTTTTGTGATGCAGACAAATAGCTATTTGAAACTGGTTTGAGACAGCCAATGTTTTTAACCTGAGGCAATCTTGTATTGTAGTGATAGGAGCAAGGCTATTAATGAACTCAACAATATTTAACTATTCATGTTGAGCCTCCCTTTGGTCAAATCTCACAAGTCTAGCACTCTAGTGCTCAGGGCAAGAAAATGGAATATGAACCATTTTCATCAGGAAAAAGGCTGAAGTTCTTCCTATTTAGAAGGCAAAATCAGAGCAAATTTTAAAAGAAGCCTCAAATACGTATCTTTGCATCTCAGTCTCTTCCTGTCCTTCARGAATAGAAAAAAATTCACATTCATTGCTGTTCTCAACAGTATGATGAGTAGAAAATTATAAAATTAGATGCTAATCTTTATAGTCCAGATGTCTCTGACCTCTAGCTCAAGATTCAGTGAGAACAAAGATGTGGTGAATACTTGGGATAGCAAACTCAGGCACAATGTCCAGCTTAGAGGAAAAGCAGAAACTCAGATCTTTCCATCAATGCAGGCAAGTGACAGCTTCAGTCATCTGAAAACTTACTGAGCACAGTTACATCACATGCCTGCATCCCCATCAAGAAAATAAGTGCAAATGATAGTAAGTGTACTGTACAGAAATTCACCTTTTCTTGGCACTTACAGTATGGATCATAACTCTAAAGTGTTATTTGAAGTCCTAATCCCTCTCTTTTCAGCACCAATTCTTACAGTACATTTGCTAGAGCACAATGGCACTGGAAGTCTGTAAGGAGATAGTTTTTTCCTCTAACTGTGCTAACACGAAGAGATAGGCAGGAGATTTTCTGRTTTAGTTCAGTGCTGTCCTAGAGCCCAGCAGTACCTGCCTGGCTGCCCTTGTACTGCAACCATGCAAACACCTGGAAGAAAACACACCAGAACTGGCCTACCCAATGTCACTCCAACCACTTWGCAGCACAGTGACTTCAAGGTCTCTTCAGATGCTCAGAAACTGCAATCCTTCCTCCAAGCCCACAGGATGGAACTGTGGCAGCACTGAAGTCACCATGGRAAGTTCAGCCACACTTTGCTGTCAGTACCACAAGCCCCTTTCACAGCTAATTACTTCTTAACCATGTTTCTTGCTAAAAAGTCTATTTTACACCTGATACTGAAACTGAAGGGCTAGTTTTCACCTTCCAACTCKCAACAGTGACTGAAGCTGGTGCTATTATTCCTACTTAACAGATGGAGAGCAGGTCAAGAAAGAAGGCASGAGTCTAAAACCAACCACATGAAATCAATTACTTTTCAGTCTTGCACACTGTCATTTGGACAAAGCTTTAGATCTCTTGCTATTTGAAATTCCAACTAGAAACTGACATCTTTAACAGTGTTGTTTCAGACACCAGGACAGTAATGCATTTCAATTTGTTTCCTGTGTCTATTACCCTTGTGTGCTTGTGAGTGCCAGCTAAGTTTAGCAACTAATTAGGCTGGAGTCACAATACCATTAGAGGTCTGGATCAGTAATTCAGCAAGCAGGAAACAARACATCTCTTGTTGAAATAACCGTAGCTTTAACTGGAGGATTTTTWAAGAAGAGTTTAAAGAGGAAGAAGTTATCCAGTAGCCATACAAACCTCATTGTGTGCAATCATTTTAGAAGCCACAAAATAAGTTACACTCAAATCAGGCAAAACCTCTGGCTGATATAACTATTTTAAATCAGCTGAGCTTTAACACTGGAGTAACAGCTATTGAAGATCATCCTGAACATAATTAGTAGTGCCAAAACTRATTTTTCCTCTTTATATTGAAATTAGACAGTTTCAATATAAACATTACTTGCCATTGTTCTAAACAAAGCAGACCAAGCAGCTGCAAAAACACTCCAATAAAGAAGAACCAAGTCAGGTCATCACCATGGAAGGAGCAAGCAGTAASGGAAGAGACTTGACACCTCTGTAAAAAGGGCAACTGCTTATTGTAATCAAAGAACTTCATAATACTGAGAAAGCACAACAGGCCAGGAGTTGCATATAAAAGCACTACTGTTCTGCTATTGCAGTAGCAAAAGGTTACAATAGGGGTGAGGGGATAGACAAAAGTCTCAATACTTTTGGAAAAGAGAAGAACTATTAATACCAAGAAGGAGATGGCCAGCTTGGAAAGATTATAATATTGTAAAGCCCTCAAATCAAATACATAAGCATTAACCCATTCCAGGTCTTGGAAACTGCAAAAGTAAAAAYGAGCAGAAATCAGCATGGAATCCTTGGCAGAAGTTGGTCTGGTACTAAAGCACTTCAAAATTCAACCAAACTCTACACATGGTAAGAGGTAAAGCTTAAAGTTCCACAAATAATCTGAATCCCATAGATGTCTGACCAAATGCACACAAATCCCAGGGTAAAACAACATATTTCTGCCTTAATGCAGGGGAAAGCTCTTGCTTTTCAGTCTTGTGTTTGCTCTAGGGCAGTCAGTGAAAAACAGCTGAGGCAACAGGACACTGTCATAGCACTGCCCTCCCTGCTTTGGAAGGCTTCCCAACTTGCTACATGAAGAAATAGCAGCAACATACAGAAAACATACACTCAKCCCACATCACAAGACAAGGCAGAGCATGTCGACTTCCTTCCACACCAATGTGTGCCTTCATGTATCTTCCCTGACCTTTGCAAAAGGAGTAAAAGGGTCAATGTTCAGAGCCATGCCTGACTCAAACAGCTTTTCCTGACTGTTTAATTGATTGTGCTGTGCTTGGTATTGGAATTCTCTGGGGTTTAACACACTGCTGAAAGAGAAGAGTTAAACAACAAATCTGAACACAGATGTGTTTTATCCAAAAGGAATACAATGGCTTTGTCTATCACATGGAAGTAAAATTTTAGGTCACTTAGTATTACCAGTCTTCGCAAATTCCTATTTCACCTTCTTCTATCTCCTTTGTGTCTTAAACTCTTTCAGTGTATCTATTCACTTTATGCACACAAGTTCAGCAACTTCCAGACAAGGAAAAAGGGTTGGGGGAAATCAGTTGGCCAGAGGCACAAATAATTCCCCAAATCT
>CADDXX010000010.1:5272318-5284298 GCA_902810485.1 Alauda arvensis | reverse complement strand
AGAGTGAGCACAAAATCACTAGAGATCTGCTGACCTATGTAGATACATTAAAAAGCACAACAACTGAAATTTTGCCTCTTTAACCTTCAAAGACTGCACTATTTCCTAATCTATTCTACCACCATTCCTGCTTTATCATTCTCATTTAACATGTGGTAATTCACACTTCCAAGGTTCACTCCTACTTCTACTCCCCCTTCCCACCTCTCCCCATCAACAAACACAGAACTATAAACATGACTATGAAGGCTATAACCATGAAAAGCAAAAGATATTTGTATTGAAAATAAAGAACCAGAATTTTTTAATATAYCTTGAATTAAATGTGTTGCTAATTAAAGCATTTGAATTATCTAAGAATACATGTCAGAAAAGATAGTGTATCAAGAAAAAGGATAGTAAACAAGCAAGTGCTCCTGTAGCATGCAATGAGATGGTTGACTTGGGAGGCTAATGAATTAGYATAAACAATTTAAATCTAATTTAATTTAACAATGTAGAGCATTTGTGCACTGAAAGCAACAGATAGTAATCTGTTTATTCATTAAATCAAAGATAAAATTGCTGATTACCCTTCCCTGAATTATTTTATTGAAGAGGATAGCAAACGAATTTTATATTTAGTCATAAAAGTTCATGGCTAGTCCCCAGACAAGCCAATGTAACCAGTGAAGGGTACCAGTGAACATAACATAGGCCAGCTGTGCTTTAGTGCAACACATTCTTCAGCCAAAACACATTCTCACATATTAACAGTTAGTGAACAAATGTTTATGCTGAAAATTAATATGGCATTTTTAGTTTACTTTTTATTTTCACAAAGCATATCTAAACAGTGCCATTCACTACTCACAATCTTTAGAAGTTCTAAAATGATATACTGAGAATGCTGAGCATTTGTTATTGCCAGAGGTACTAAAATTATTAACCTCCCCCTCTATCTTACAGATAAATTTATAAACTTGCCTCAAAAGTGTTACCGGTGATATCAAACTCTGGTGGAACAAAGGCACCTTCTGGATCATCTTTGAAAACAAAAGGAAACACGCTAGATTAGAAATTAGTAGTCTTGTTTAAAAAAGCCATAAACCAACTTGATTATACATATTTAATGACACATTCCTATCTGATACAAAAGAAACTTTGTGTAGCAGTATTTTGGTTCACTCCAATCCAATGTACAAAGAACTTGTTATCCRTGTTTCTAGTGCTGGAAGTAAAATAAAGTGCTGTTTTCAAACTTACTCCAAGAAGATATCACAACTTCCCTAAGAAACAGAAMAGTTTAAACATCCACAAACAATACATTTAATACTTCAGGTATTTATATTTGGACCCAGTTATCGCCTAAGCTGGTGTGGCTCAGCTCTGGCTTTGAGGTTTGATTTGATTAATTGGACACTTCCATTCACTGTTTTCCACTACAGACCTGGGTGATAAGGGTTCAAGCAGCAAAGCCARTCTGAACAGCTAATTGCTTCTTCATCTACAGGCCAGCTTAGAACTGACCTTTCTGCTTAGTTTGTTTTACTKCTGATAAAAGAGTAGAGGAAGTAAATTCCCCACACACGTGCAGCTGAGCAGAGAACTGAGCTACTGCGGCAGCCAATTCTGAGTGAGGAGGTGGAAAGAAAAGAACATCTWACAAGAGACTGATGCTGTTTCTGCATCCAAGCAGGTGCACAGTATCACACAGCACTTACATCACATGAAGCCAGTAAGAACATCAAGGAATTAAACAAGAGCACAACTAAAAAACCTACTCTCCACATACATATCCAACTCACCTAATCTATCCTTCTGGGAAGTCAGGATGATTGAGATGATTTACACGTAAAAASTGAGTTTCCCTTCTCAACAAGAAGAAAAAAATAGCATGTTCAGAGGCACAGCATAATCATCATAACTTTAGCTTTAATAGAACCTTTGTGCCTGTACTTTAGAAGTGAAATACAAAGTTTTGATTAAACCCAGTTATACAGCAGAGACTACTAGAGCRGACTGTTTTTACRTATACATTGCAGCTATGTGGCATGGCTGACCAGCCAGTTGCCAGTAACTGATTTACACCTCCTTAGGACATTCCCAAATGTACTTTCCCACTCAAAAAGAGGGTTATGCAACTAATTTTGCATTCCTTATCCRCTACTACATTTTTTCCAGATTTTGGGGGTGGGCAGAGGAGGGAGRAGGGGAAGGGAACTACTGGACAGATGTTTTGTTCTCCCCTCTCCCCCACCTGCAGACTACTACTCCTTTTTATCTCCCCGCTACCTTTCCTCTTTCTTTCCACAGAACACTTTAAATGCTGTACAAGTATTTAACTTATCACTAGTACAGCTCACTGTATTCTTTTAATATAATGTTTACAACGTGAATTTGTGTGATCTGAAGAGGCAAGAAGGTATCAGATCCCTTGGCAGAACATCCTATTGAATGTTTGTCACTGCAGACCCTGCAGGAAGCAGAACTTGCTGCTAAAGCAGAGATGACAGGCTGTTCATTTTCTCTCACTGGAAAGCAAATCCAGAGGTTGTATTTTTCTTCTGGAAGAATAAATCCATAGGCAACTACTACAGGGAACCAAAAAGGACAACTTCCTCAAGTGACAATCTAACAAACTATATTTTAAACAAACAGTAACAAAATCTGAGAGAAAGAGCCAAAGATACAGTGGAGCATGAGAAGTAGAACATAGGCAMAACTTTTTTGCATTCCTATGGAAAGCATACCTTTCTTTAAAGGGAACTAATGAAAAGCCCTTTCCTTAGAGACCAACATGACTTCAGGGAACTAAATCTTTGTACATTTGCTTTGCACAGGAATTTGTTATCCCACATTTTAAGTACTTAAATACAGCTTTCCTGGATCAATTGTTTGCCAGCTATTCAATTAGACTAAAACATTTAAGAAGAAATTGATTTTTCTCTTTCCTAGCTACAAGCAAAGATYTTAGTTGAGGGGCATTTTTCATCCACTAGATTTATGCTCTTCAAGAAGTCTTTCATATACCCTTGGCTTATACAAAGCTAGCTTCTTTTTTTTTAATTTCAAGGTATGACAAGCTCCTTAAAATAAAGGACATTGATTCCAAATTACCCTATTAATATGGAACTAAAAGTTGTCTCACATCTATTTAAGGAATTTAATAAAAAACAAATATCACAACAATTATGGAGATACATTTTCATCTTTATTAATTATATTTTATGATGTTCCATTTATAGGAAAGACTATCTTTAATTCTAAAGAGGCAACAAATCTTCATTTGTTGCAATGTTACCTTATCTCATTTTTACTCTAGTATTTTTTTTAAATACTGTGATCTAGATTTTGCCTAAAACAATGAACACTTACTCTGACAGGGATTTAAAAATAAATCAGCTTAAAGACATCACAACAAAAACTTGACTAGTGTGTATCTAGACTAGACTGGTTCTCCTAGCTATGAGCCAACATAATTTTAAAAGTACCATAGAGTAAGAGCTGTTGGTTTTCTTTACTCTTTAAAATCATTAAGAGGCTTAAGATCTATCMTCTTGAGATGCATCACATGAGAAAAGAACAACAACCATAACATGCTTTTTTGTCTAAGCCAAAACAAGAAGCTTTTTTAAGTCAAGCATTCCCTGTTCATCTGCTATGATACCTGAACATCTTCCATGCTACTCCATACTGGTTTTTAACACATTAAAATTAATTTCTTAATCAGTTCCAATATTTGGCAAATCCAAAAACCATTACATTAAAAATACTGGTTTTTTATTCAATAGAGAGCTTTTAAAAAAACAAGGCCTTTATTTGAGAGAACTTTGCTTTTTAATAGCAAATATGCAATAGAATTGCTCCATTTTTTATGGCCACAATCACCAAGATACACTGAATATCAGACTTCTCTAGAAACAAAACATACCCATGAAATCACAAGATCTGTATGAGGTRAAGGACATGCTTTACAAAGGTAGAGACTTGCACACACAGGTACACAATCTGTGTGTTTAAAATGGACATAAAAGAGACTTATCACCTGGACAAAATAACTRGGAGGAATTTTCTAAGCAAATTCAGAACAGCCTTTGTTCATCAAGTACAAAACTGAACACATAGTTTCACATGTACATATACACACCCCTTCCCAAATAATTGTATTTGTATTTTAATTGTAAGTCTTAAAAATGTAATGAAATGTTTTACTGAAGTTTCTCACTATGGGTTTCTACAGTTCTAAAACAAACRGCCTGGAAACACAAATACTCACCACTGAGCTGTTCCATGAAGCACACATTGCCATTGGTGTTAAAAGCCAAAGTGTCAGGAGTGATGCAGAGTGTCTGGAAGATTGCAGAATGGGCAATGCTCTTCAAAGAATGGCAACACTCCAGGCAAATTGCCCAAATATCTTGCTCAGTAAGACAGCTATCCCGCAGTGACAAAATATCAGCAAGGGACACATTCTCCTGCCAAGATAYGAATTAATAAATTACCCTGGCTTTCATGACACTACTTTCTGTATCATAGATTATATYTGACACAATTGGCTACAAGTAATGTTTCCAGCAAGTTCTCAGACTTTCTAGGACACTGATTAAAACCTCAAGAAACACCAATTGCAGGACTTTGCTCTTAACACAGAGATGTTTTAAAGAAGCACAGTTAACCTGAACAAAGATATCACAGTATGCCAACACAAAAAAGAAACACAGTGGGAGATATGTAAGTTACATAAACACTRCCTCAAAAGAAACAGATCACTTGGGGGTAAAAGCAGAAAGACTAAATGAAAACATTTTGTTTCACCTGTGCCTTTCAAGCTCTCTCAGTGTCTTTATATAAACTACTTAAAAATTCTCTTCACAGCAYTTCTCCCTACCATTTGGGATCTGGGAAAAAGTACTCTTTAGATTAGCCTGTCTTAAGACTGATGCTGTTGTCAAGTTTAGCAGTGTAGACCATTTAATTAAAAGACCATTCCATTAAACATTGAAAAACCAAACATGCCATAGGGAAAGTGTTTTTATACTTGGACTTGAAACCAAATACTTTGGTTGTCCTAAACCTCCCCCTTACATCCAGAGCTTTTAGTGATCAAAACAGCTGAGGGACTTAAGTTYCTAAGTTGCTGTCCTGAACTGTAGCCAACTTGCATTGACCCTATTATCACAGTACAGCCATGAGTCCAGTCCCAAACAAACGTCTTTCTAATGTGGCTTTCCTGGTCATGATGTTCAGAGACATTGCTTGGCTCAAAGAAACCAGCCTCTCCATAGAAATTTTTGGAATATAAACCCAATATACTACCCACAGCTATAGAAGTAAAGTTTTCATAAACTTTAAAGTTTTCACAAAAGGAATGAGGAAAAAAAAATCCCAAACAAACAAAACACCAATTCCATCTATAAGGAAAAATAAGTTAACAAAAATAGAATGTAATCTACAGAAATGATTTTGTATCAGAGCTATAATTACTATTAATTACATAGTCATATTAAATATACCCTGAATGGAAGATGTAGATACACACTGCTTAGCACAGAGAAAAAAGAAAGCATGCCATGATCAGCAAAAGAGGAWGTGAAGCATCTTACAGCTCAGAAAACAGCTGTGGTTTAAACCTTTAATCCCTTGGAGAACAGTTACAAATTTCTTTACTGACTCCAGCACTGGAGAACACCAATGATASCTGGATTACCATATACAGAAGGGGTTAACAGTTTATTAACACGTCTTTCAGAGAATTAAGCATTCCTTTCATAATATGCTTCAAATAAGAACCAAACCTCAGTCCAAAAGCATATTGTGCTTTTTAGACTAAAGTATAATGCTTAATAAATAAATATGAGGTAGGAAATAAAGCACACCCACTGCTATTTGGCAAACTTAACTTCTCTTTTCAATGGTCTTACTTTTCATAGACAYGGCCTAGACACAGATTGATTTACTAATGGCAGCACTACTACAGTGCCTTCTAGCACTAATCATGGATCCTGGTCTCTTCAACTTCAGTCCTACGTAACAATGAACAGCAAAAGATCTCAGCACAAAACCTTATTTTCTCTGTACTGTGCTTAGTATAATTGTGTACTGCTGCCATCAGCGTTTGAGGAAGCTTTGCACATCTCCATAGGGAAGCTGTTCCAAGCATGAACAGCAGCACAGGGGTTCCTCTATCTGCAAACAAGAACACATGGCAAGAAGCTCTCCTGCAAACATCCAGCTTTGAAACTGACCAAACTGAGCAGCGGGATGAGGAGAGGCTTGGAAAGAAGATACTCACTGCTTATACAATGGCGAGCAAAAAGGGTTAAAATAAAATAGCATTTTATGATCAAAACAATGAATGAGTAATTATTTTTAACTGTTCTAGAATCCTCCAGCTAGGTGACATGATGGCATTTGCCACAACAGAGAAATAAATCAATGTTTCACTAATCAAGATGCAAAACTATGAGTTTCATCTGTGCATATGGACAAAAAAAGCTCAATTTAGAGTGTACATGAAAAAATTAAACCTGGAATCTTTAAGACAGCCTCAATATCACATTCCAGTCACAATAAGGACTTGAGAGAACTTCTGAGTTAAGCTTTGAGGCTGAACTCCACTGCAGATAATAATTATCAGCAATGATATCTATAGCASAAACTTACAAAACATCTTTGTCTTGTGGTTATCTGGGAAGTAAACAAAAGGTAATGATCTAATGTCAGATAAACTTAGTTTATCTTCCTTCACAGGGATGAGAAAGCTATGTCATACAGAAAAAGTAAAAGGAGGGATAAAGGAAAAAAGTCCCATGAATATTCCATGGCTTCCAGCAGCAGTGGATGGCTCCATGGAAAAAAAAACTAACCTTAAAAAAAAAAATAAAGAAAATACCACCACCCCCAGATTGCAGGTCTTTCTATTTTCAGTGCTTCATGG
This sequence comes from Alauda arvensis, assembly GCA_902810485.1. Classification (NCBI taxonomy): domain Eukaryota; kingdom Metazoa; phylum Chordata; class Aves; order Passeriformes; family Alaudidae; genus Alauda; species Alauda arvensis. The sequence continues at coordinate 5,277,379 of CADDXX010000010.1, read as the reverse complement.
CAGTAAGTTACTTACTTTACAGAAAACACCTATTTCCCAAATGATCACACTTCCTTGACCTTAGTTACTAAAGCTGTTGYTGCAGCTAAGCAAGGCCTTTGTAGAGAATGAAGCGTTGAAAACACTGAGACTTGCATTTGACTAGCTCGTATCCCCAAAGCAACACAGACCGAAAGTTAGCATTGTGGAAAAAAAACATCCTTTTAACACTGGAACACGGAGGTCCTGGCAAGCTGAAGCTTCTGCTGAGCAACTGCTTCAGTACTTCGGACCACTGGGAGTTGCTTCATCTAAATGWGGTAAATATCAGAGATGCTGATGCCTCTTTTCTGTCTCTTTCAGCAGAAGACACTTGTGTCTGGTTTTAATATGAAAGTGSCTGGTTTTAACATTAAGAACTACAAAAAGTAAACCTGTCAGGCAACCACGCTTAACTGCTCACTTTAGTTTTCAGCTTTCCCTTGTATTTTCTTCAGCGAGTACAAAACAGTTCAGTAGCAYATAATTAGGAGAGAGTAGGGATAAAAAAATTATGTGGCCACAGACTGTGTCTTAAAAATTTTGAAATAGAATATTAAGGAGTATAAAATGAAGAAAGTTCTAGTAGAGAGGAAATCAAAACCCACTCTCATCCTTAGCATTTTCTACTCTTCAGCTCAGACAGATTCCTGCTTCACATATTGCCAAAAAAACCACCTGCATCAGACACCAACATCACTCTTTATACTTGGTAGAATGATAAGAAGAGCAGATTCCAATAAATGACTAAGCAGCTCTGAGTTCAGTACAACAGCACTCACAGCCTTCTGACACCTTTCTGCCATGATAATTCACACATAGTTCAAAACAATCTATTCCAGAATCACAGAAAATGTGGCAAATGCCATCCATTACATTCATCACATCTGAAGAAAAACACTGGGTTGCCTTAGTAAGCCCTCTGAGTACTCTWCAAAGCAGCTCTTTTTTATTAACTTACCTAATCACMAGGTGATAAGTCATGCTCATTMTCACAAGAAAAATACYGAAACTCTTTATGTTTCTGCAATAACTAAATAGATGGGACTCGTGGGAACACACAATCAAAGTATACATTGAGCAGGTATGAAAAATGGGCCCTACTCTTTCTTGTACAGAAAAGTTGACCCTTAGCCTTCTCCATTCYGAGAAAATACTCTAAGTACTTAAGCCATTGTATAAAAAATAAGGCTATTACCACCTTTCTCCTAGATGCTGTATGGCCAGTCTGAGAGGGCCTACAGCACTGATCACTACAGAGGTGGAAGAGCCAAACTGCCAAGCCATTGAGTGACTTAGGAAAGCAGAAAGGGGCTTTGCGTTTTCAAACTTGCATTCAACTCCTGATTCAGCATGGATTCTTGACAYAGTAAGTTAGAAAGTTTGCAAGATTTGGTTCAGGGAATGAGGACCAAATCTTTACTTAAAAAGAAAAAATCTCCAAACATTTTGCCCCAACATTCACAAAGGGGTAAGAAACAGACTTCATGTAAAAAAAAGATGAGCAAGAGCAACAGAAAGCAAGGGCAAACCCACAACAGAGCCAGACAAACGTGATRACAAGAACTGGGTTTAGCTACAGGTTATTTGGCATAACAACTGAACAAGCAGATTTAACAGTCTGATTATTTTGGTTTTCGTTTCCAGTGTCAAAGGCCTTTTAACACGGGGCAGCAATATACGGCTGTACAAAAAAGTGGYTGGCAGCTTCGGGAAACTGTTCTCCCCATGTCAATTTCCCTTGATCGGGTGCGACAAGGACACTTAATGCCGACTGCAGCATTAACCCACGACTACGACAGCAGTGGCGAGACAGCCCGCGCTCGAGGACCRTGACTTTGCTGTTGTGTGGAGAAGGTGCACGGGAACGGGCTAAGCCCAAGTTGGTGGCTGGGGCCGCGGGGCAGGAGGCAGCGGGGAGCCGACGGGGCACACACGGAAAGCGAGCSGTGCTGCGGCCGCGGCCTGGCCGCTCCCGGGGGCAGCTGCGTACCCGGCCCGGCCCGGCCCGGCCGCCTCCAGCGGGCCGCGGCAGTACAGGTGAGCGCAAGGGCGGCGGCTGCATCCCCGCACCTGCCTCACTCACCTCATCCTCCAGCAGCGTCGGCAGAGGCTCAAAGTCGTAGCAGTTCACCTCCTCCTCCTCCTCCTCATAAAACACGTCCTCTGCAGCGCCAAGAGCCTCCATCCCGCCCGGCGAGGGAGCAGAGGCTTCACCTCCGCAGCCACCCTGTGCGCTCGGAGCACGGCCCTCGGCCCCCGCCGCGGCTCATCCCCGCACCCGCCTGCGGGCTGCCCCCGGCGGCGACCCCCGCAGCGCCGCCCGCCCGCCCGCTTTAACCCCCTCCCCTCCCCTGGCGGGCCCGGCCCGGGGCGCCCCCGCCCCTCCGCTCAGGCCCCGGCCCGGGGCAGCGCTGCCATGGCAACGGCCGCCGCCGCCTCGCCCGCACGGCCTCACTGCGGCGGCTCCCGCCCTCCTGCGGCGCCGCCCGCCCCCGCCGCGCCCCGGGCAGCCCCGGGAGGCTCCGGGGGACGGCAGCGCACCCCGCCCCGTGCCCCCCGCTCGCCGCTGTGGTGCGGCGGTGCCGCGGCCCTGCGCCCTGAGGAGCGCGCCCGCCGCAGTGCGAGATGCGGCCGCCGGGGCCCCGCGGGAGCCGGGGCCGGTCCCCTCTGCGCTGCGCTCTGCGGGCGAACGGGAGCGGCCGGGAGGGAGGGCTGGTGTCGGCCCAGAGGGTGCCTGGTGCCCGAGCTGGGACCGGCGCTGTGCCGGGGCGCTGCTGCCTCCGCCGATGATCCCCGCCCTGCCTCCCCGAGCCCTCGGGCTCGCCCTACCGCCACCCGCTCTCCARACCGCTGGATTTAGCGGATAAACCAGTGTTTAGAATTAACACAGGTGGCCAAGTATTTGCACGGTCATGGCATAACTCTTGACGCAGTTCGAACCATAACAACCACAAACAATACCAAGGAGCTCCTTAACCCCGGCCCATTTTTGCTATCCACAGGGTTTAGGGTTCCTGAARTAACTTAATTAAGACTCCCCTTGAAATCGAAGGTTCACGATCAAGGATTCCTTCAAAACCACCACCCGCATAAACCAGTTTTTAATTCAAGTAATCCCAATTGGAAAGCTCAGATTGTTTTGAGTAAGCAGGCTGTAGCCTGGAAACAGGAATCGGCATTGGGTAATGGACAAGTAACCCCTGAGCAGGCATCTCCTGATTTAACTTTGAGCCACATCACCGTCTTTTATCTCCATTGTAAAAACATGGTGGATGGAGAGAATAGACTCTTTTCTCCTGTAGTTAAATTTTAGAACTACTGGAAAATAACGGTGCCAATTTCATTATTCTGTTTTCCTTTATATCTGTAATTCTGTGTCAAAATGAAGTCTGTTAATTAATTAATCTGTGCATAGTACATCAAGCAAAGCAAGAGTTCGGGTTTTTTTATATGTAGTATTCTATGGAAAAGATTAATACTCTATTAAAATAGACATTAACAAACACTGTGAAGCAAAGGTACATTGATTAACTGCCCCATAAAAGTCAACCTGCAGTTTTAAGATTTCTTCCAATTAAATGTTATTTGGATATATCCCACAGTCATTCCTCAGTCACATGAAAAGAGCCAAACTCAGACAGATTGCAATCTTACATATATATGCTGTCTTCTTACTAACATTTTTAAACTAAATTGGTATGAGCAATATATATACTTGCAATCTGGTAACCCAAGCTTTTGTGAACAAGTGTTGAAACATGGGAAACAATGAGTGCCTGGTACTTCTGAAAAAAAAAAGAAAAAAAAAAGACCAGCATGAATCCAGTAACAGTTATTGTAAAATGTTTCTTAGACCGTATTTTACCAGCATTTTTGGCAAAATATTTTCCTCAGGCAGCACAATCTACCCAAGAAGAATCCCAGAATTCTGGACTTTTGTGGCCTGGACTCAAATGCATTATTAAAAAAAAAAAAAAAAAANTCCATTGCAATCACCACTTGAGCATTCAAAAATATTTCTGAAAAAAAGATTGTTTAAGGTAAACCTGTGGGAGCTGCACAGAAATTCTCATGCTACCTTTGAAAGGATCAATATTTTTTGTTGACTAAGATATTCTCTTTCTGTCARTTGAGTGATAGGGCATTTCCCTGAGAGGTTAGCAGGCTCAGGTTCAGACATCTACCCTGCCTTATTTGGGCCTGCTTTATTTATTTATTGAATCTGGGCTTAGGTGGATTTTGTCAGAGTAAGTGCCTGACTGACTGTCTCCAAGTGATTCAGGATGGTTCAGAYCTATCTCATGGTTGCTCTGGTTAACTGGTAAACTTATTTGCTCTACTGARGAACTGTTTTTATGAAGTGCAATATGTTCAAAATGGAAAACAAAATGAAACAAACACAGCATTACTCTGTAAACAAAAACCTGTAGTGGACTTAGCCTTATTACAATACCATGATGGCCAGGACAGAACAGTCTCTGAAACTGACAYGGTTTGGTATATTTTTTCCAGAAAAATTGCTATGCTAGGCTTTTGCTCTCATCAATAATAGTGTAGTTTTGGTTTCCTCACAGCTGAGGCAACTGTTAGAAAAAACATTGCAACTTGTTTGATACATTCACATGGCARTTCTCAGGCTAGAATACTCATTCGCATTGATTTCTACAATTASTCATGGCCCATGGGAATTGTTGGAGGACATGCAACACTACCCAGTTCAGCATTCTAAAAACCCCACAAGAAGATGAAGCTGTCACTTTGTCTGCAGTCATATTTTYCATTCTTTTTTCCATGATATTGCTTAAGGAAGTGTAAGTTCCTAGGAAGTCTTTATTGGTAAGCATTTTTGGTAGAGTTTTCATATCTCCCCTAGTTTCATCTTTTCAGGTTGAAAGGCCCTGGTCCAGTTGTTCATTTATGTAGAATAGGAACTATTCTATAGCCTTGATGATGCTTTAGCACTCTGCAGTATTTTTTCGCTATGTAATTAAGAGGGAGGGGATGGAGAAGGAAGGAAGGAAGGAAGGAAGGAAGGAAGGA
>CADDXX010000010.1:5217160-5272053 GCA_902810485.1 Alauda arvensis | reverse complement strand
AGGAAGGAAGGAAGGAAGGAAGGAAGGAAGGAAGGAAGGAAGGAAGGAAGGAAGGAAGGAAGGAAGGAAGGAAGGAAGGAAGGAAGGAAGGAAGGATTTTTTGCAAATATATGAACGACCTACAAAATAAAAGGAAGTACTTTTAAGAGTGATTTATTGATTTAATTATGGGCTACATGCCTTTTACTTCCAGGTAGCTTCATCCATGGAATATCATAAAAAGCAATTCAGTGGGCACTGGCCATAGGGAATGCATTCCTGAGAATTCAGGAACTGACTGCCTTCACCCCTGTCTGCAACATAGTCTAAATACAGGCTACATGAAAAAGGAAATTGTATAGGGTACTACWGTTATGCCACTTTGAGCCACTGGAGATGTCTTTCATGTTCTTTTGTAGGTTTTTCCTTTTTATTATAGCACTTTGGTTACTCTTTTTAATAGATTATATAACCATAATTGACTATTATAATTTGGAGTACCAGACTTGTAGATGAAAGGTACACATTTGTTACACTATAATTAGATTGTACATTCTCCTTTTAAGAGTTTTCATTTAATGGCAATTTGCCTGAAGGTTCTCATTTTAATTTAGTTTGGGTGAAACTGAGGAAACCAAAGGATTGCTGTAAAAAGAATTGAGAGGGTTGTGTGTGTGACTTGTATCCTTTTCAATTGTTTGGGTTTTTTTTATCAGAGATCTCTTTATTGCCATGGGTTTTAATACTTTCACAGTCTATGAAATTACCATTCCTTCTTTAGCAGTTATTTGGATTTCAAGACAGAGACAAGCTTTCTGCCAGTTGCCAACTGCTGCTGCCTTTGTGGCAGCAGTGAGAAAGCATTGCAATAAAAGCAAATTGTGTTGCTGTGACTGAAAAACCTGAAAGAATTCAAAGGTAAGGAGCTACAATTTTTAAACTGGCCCCATTRCTGCTATGACTCATAGAGGAGCATAGCTCTACTTGCCTGAAGTGGTAGATTAGTTTATATTCCAGGTCCTTCAGAATCTTACAAAGGCAACAGGGCTGAGTTAGCCATGCATTCATGAAGAAGATCAGAAAATTACATGCATAGGCTGCTTACTCTATGGGGAAACCCAAATGGAGGCCTACTCTTTTCATGGGGTTGAATGGTAGAAGAGTTAACTTCAGAGTCATGAAGCACAGCCTTCAGTCATTATAAACACATGTCACGTCATTCTTCTCAAAGAAAAAAAAATCAAACTCCACTTGCTCCTACATTTTAGCAACTTTTTAATTTCCAGCCTTKACTTCATTCACTTTTGCCCCAGCATTGTCTTTTATTTTGTAATCTCAGTTATATTTCTGTACCGATTACCACTTTATGTATACATCTGTTCTGTTTGGCTTTGTTTTCATCTTYTCCTTACAGTGCATGTTCTTAAATCCCCATTCTAGTCATGATTGCTTTTCTACTACTCTACACTTTTGTTATATTTATAATACTGATAAACTTAATTTCAGAATTTCCTCAGGTGCTTAGGAGATCTGATCTTTTCAATCTCTCCCCTTGATATATTTCTTTAGGTATGTGCCTTTTTTCATCTTCAGAATTTCTCACATGTCCACTGTCTAAAGACTTTGATTTCACTGTATCTTTGAGTAGTAGTTTCATTTGTTTTCATATGAAAGATGATGAAAGGATTCTTGATCCTTCTCCTCCTCAGGACATCTTTCAGCCAKCTAATACATTTTCAAATGAGCTGCAGCAGCATCTACAGTTCCTGTATTCTTTTCACATGAACTCTACTAGGTGGCACTCCAGGCACAGACAGCTCCCATCAGGAGCTACTTTAGAATAATGTGCTTTGCATTAAGGCATTTCCACTTTGTCATTCTTTAAATATCCTATGCTGTTGCAGTTGGATATTACCCTCCTCTACCAGCTGAAATGCAGAGATAGACAGCAGAAGTAAAGAACATAATTTAGCCCAAATTGAAGTCAAAGCAAAACTGTCATGGCATAATTYCCTTTGAAGAGAACTCATTGATATGCAAGATCAAAGACTGGAATTGTTTTTATTTGTATGCAAATGGGCAGATAACCCYGTAATCATCCGATATGCAAACACACCTTTTTTTTTTCACCACTGGAAAATTAGGAGGTATATGTCCAAAGTGAATCCAATGCTAAGTCTGATATTTGGGAATTTCCAAGTTGTTGTCTTATTAATTCAATTAGATTATCAAGTTTGTCATAGGCAGTATCTATTCAGAAATATACATGTGTGTGTTTACACACATGGAAAGACTGATAGGATTCTTCCTATTGTTATCATTCTGAAGAGTTATATGACTTCCTTTATCTCAGTATCTTACAATAAGCTTGTGTTGCAACTTCGCTTGTTTCACATGGTAAAGTGAGGCATCATGCAAATAACTTCCAGCATTACTCAGGAGTCTCATATCAAATATAAGTTTAAGCCATAAACCTGGAAAGCCAAATTTATACAATAACTGCAAGAAATTCTGCAATTGATTCTGAACTGCTTTAGTTTTGACATTATAATATTGTCTTCATTACACAATATTGTCTTTATAACATAGTTCCCTTGCTATTTTAATTAATTTTAGTGGTGTTCATTTGAAAACACAAGAAAAAGCTGCATAGCAGATAATTTTAAAAGAAAATGTGCATAATAAAAACTAATATGGTGGCTGTGGCCATTTCACGTTGGAAAATAGGATATAGCTTAGTACCAAGCATCCTTCAGAGAAACATCTCATAATGATTAACTAAGACTTTAATTCATATGAAAATGTCTCCAAAAGAATCACTTGGTGTTCCCAACAGCTGATACACAATCCACGAGTGTCTGTGTTCTACTCCTGGGAATCTTTCTCAAAAAACATAAAGACAAACTAGAACATAGATAAYACTTTCTACTAGGGACAGAGGTAATATATAATATTTACAATTTAATCTTTTTGATTTGCTGTGACTACTTGTCTCCAGTGAGGATTTAGCTACTGTGTTTCACATTTTGAGCAATGCAGTTCTTTCTTTCTGACMATGAATTGGGAAGGCATTAAGAATTTCCACCTGTGCAAGACAAAACAACACAAATCTCCTGGGAGCATACCAGGTGCTGTTCTYCATATTCCTTACAGGCCCTCCAAAATAAAAGCATTGCTAATCCAGAAACCTGTTCTCCATTCTTACCCTAGGAATAAAACTGYTCTCCATGGAAGCCCAGGGGCTGCAGTACTTCATTGTGAAGCACTCAGGAGCTGAGATCAGACTGTTCTTGGCAGAGAGCCCTATGTTATGCTACTTTGTGCCAGAGCTGATTAGAATGAGTCTGATCCCAATCAATTTCAGATCACAATGCTGAACGTGATCTTTGTGCTGAGCCCTTCAATAGGTAACAAAGAGAGTCAGAGAAACTTTCAAAGGTACAGATCATCCAGTAAAGTCACTTGACCTCAGAAGAGCAGAGGTTTTATGCGTACAAACTGAAACAAATCTCATACAGRGTATCAAAAAATGTTTGTTGAAGAACACAGCAGGAGCCATACTGATGCTATTAAAAATGCAAATTTAATTTCCAAAATAGTTCCAGAGAGACTTWTATTTTTCCCATTACCACAACTGAAGAGGAAAAGGGCATTTGCTAAGGGTGACCTCTGCTAAGATAGCTTTCAAATGCTGTGAGTAGGGTATGCTCCTGGCAGATGGAAGAAGTAGTCCTTTATGCAGGCCTGCTTTGGGTTTGATGCCACACACAGCTGAATGCCCTTTYTGCATTCTGAGAAAAAAACCCAACACTTCTATTTCCAGTCACCCTAAATTAAAACTCTTTTCTAACTTCTGAACTCTGCTACTGTAGTGAAAAAAATTATTTTTRCTACCAAATCTCAATTTTGTGACTGCTGCCTGGATAATTTGCTGATGGATACMTCAGTAATATCTATGTGTTGTCCCACTGGGGACTCCTTTGTACTGGGAARTGCTCCTCTGAGGAGAAACAGTTGATACCAAGAATCTAGCCATAAAATTTATAAATACAAGCTGAAAACATAGTTGAGACTAAATGTTGCACATTGCACATGCAGATTAGCAGGAGGAGAGAAAATTTTACCAGAAGAGCCCCTCTTACCAAGAGATCTCAACAGGAGAAAGGAGAAAATATCCCCCTAACCTTCAAATGATACAGGCCCTGAAGGATTGATATGCACTCTGTTTTAAATGATTGTAGATTTTTAGACTTTTTAAGAACTGATTCCAGGGCAGAGGTGACTGATTTGCAAATACTCTTAAAGACATGATCATTAGCTGTATATTAGTGGAGCTCAAAATAGAGTTTAATGAGCCAGGCAGAAAGATAAATTGCTGAGTTCAGCTAAAAGACTATAGTAGCTACAGCAAGTATGTGTTTGAAACATTTGTCATCAATTAGGTAYCGTCAGTTACCTTCTGGATGAAGGCAAAGCCATCTTGGGCATCATAAAATCCATGAACTGTAGTCTATGTCTTCAGAATTTGATAATCCAAATTAATCAACTGGGCAACRCTATCTTCCAAACCATTAGAGCTATTGATTCATGTGAATCTATAGCATGTTATTAAATTTTCATCCTTAGCAAAGATAGTTGATTTATATTAAGAAGAAAAAAAGGGAAAGATTGTGTATAGGAAGCAGTTAGGTAGAAGAACATCCAGTAAAGAAAGTCTCTTAGCACACAGGGAGAAGCAGAAATTGTATGAGGTGGCCCAGTGTTGCATAGGATTTCATTGATTTAATGAAATTTCTGGTCTCTGCATTGGTGTCTGCAAAAACACACCTTTCAAGAGGCAAGAAAGAGCCAKTTACTTGTCTCTTAGTGGCAATACACCCCAATTTTCATCTGCCTCACAAGGACAGGTAAATTATTTAAATTCAACTTCATGAAGTAAACCCACACTATTTGKAGGAGCATAGCCAGGAAAAAATGGTTAAAACAAACAAAAAAAGTTCACCTCCATGTCACTGTCCTTGGTTAGACTTCCTTAATTCTGGTCACACCTTACTGCTGCATGGAATAAARGGAAAACTCTTCTCACCATGACTTCTCTCTGAATATCCTCTTAAGACCTCTTCCAATTGGGACCTGAAAATACAAAACTAGAATAATTTACATATTCAATATAACAAATTCCAGTTGTCCTAATGCACCTAATGTCTTCTGGGTCCCCCAGACATCAGTAGTTGTCAGAGTGGCACATGACCAGTGGAATGGCTTTTTTTCTTACTTTGTGCAAAAGGGTGTCTGCTCATGACCAGAGGATGTGACCTCCAGGAATGTTCTCTTGAAGTCAGAATTTCTGTGGGACTGCTCTGACCAGTGTGAAGCCAAAAGACTGGACATTTCATGTGGTATGAAGGAGAGCCTTCAGATGCTACAGAACCAGCACAGGAACATCCAGTCCATCAAGTATTCCTATGGCTTTATTCTGTCCTAGTTTTGGGGTGGAACAGGGTAAAACCTAGCAGCAGGCTGGTGTGCCAGTTCCCCTTGGCTGTGCCAGACATACCTCAGCTGCAGCCGACAACCTGGCACAGGGGCTCAATTAATCAAGAGGGGTTATATAACAAGCACAGAATTCCAGGCAGAAAAATTCAAACATATCTGCACACAAAACCCTCATTGTCCAGTCCGGTCACTTCTGCTCTGCACCAGCTGCTTCTGTGAACAGTTTTTCAGCTTACCCTCAAATGTATCTGTCCTTGATCATTTAATCCGTATTTAAAGCTCTGTGATGTTATTGATCCCACTCATGCCTCCAGCATGTGTTTCCAATGGAAAATCCAGCAGAGAGGAAAAGTGCAGAATACCTTTTCATCATCTGCAAGAAGAAAAAGCTGCATTTTTCTCCTTTCTGATTTTATAGTTTGTTGTATAATAGCAATAATCTCTTTTGCTTTCATATACTTGCAATAAATGGCTTTTGAGATCRATGAAATGTCTGAGCTTCACTTTGGCTATTAATCATTCTTAGTAGCATTTTATTGCTTCCTATATTACAAATAACAGAAAATATTCCTTAAACCTACCCAGATAGCTGAGGACTGCAAATTTCTGACCTAACTCTGAGAGACAGATTCAGTGATGGTAATCCCTGTGTTGTCTTTTATAAGAGTAAGTAATAATAACAGCACTATGCCTTCCACCTGCAGGTTTCAAMCCCCACTATACAATACATTAAGGAAAAATGAACCTTGCTTCTCTGCTTGAAGGAGGGGAGAAGGTTAGTTTGTGGGTAAGAAATATCTGTGAAGATCTCTCACAATTTTTTTTCTCATTATCTGAGAAAGCAGTMTTTGTAATCTGTCAGAGTTTGTAATACCTGCTGTTGGTGCCATCCTGCTAACAAAGCTCCTCGGGAGCCAATGCTCTGGCTGCAGCTACAGAGCTTGCACTGACTGCCCTGGGAGAGAGGCAGTGCTGCTGTTCCCCATCAGCATCAGCAAGACTGGAGTGAAATAAATATTCACTCAACAAACTTGCTCCACATGTTCAGTCCCTATCTTTGCTCCCTATCCCCCTTCTGCCTAGGGTCTMATCATGGCTTTTTAGGTAATCATGAAATAAAAAATGGACAGTGACATCAAAGGAATGAAATTCCCTAAAAGTTCAGTTTGGAAAAATATGTTCTAACCCTGAATATAATAGTATTTACCTTTCAGAAAAAAGAACTACTATGAACTTGAGCGCAGTGTGCTATTCTCTTCTATTAGTCTTCTGCATTGACATATATCTGCCTCCTGGATGCCTCTGCTTTGATCATCTATCATCCTTTATTCCAATAAAAATACAGAACCTATTTCTCAGTTCAGTGAAATTCCATATTTGTTTACTCAGGTGATGAGCCAGTATAATTTCTTTGCATTCATATGAGATTTACCAAATCCAGTGAGAAACCATCATTGTGACTCCCATGGCAATGCCCTCTTTTGGGGCATCACAAGAGCAGTCAGTTGCTAAAGAGCAACCAGAGCATTCTCACAATATGGCACAAAACTATTGCCATAGGCTGGGTGAGATCAGGCTGTACATGAATCCTGGCTGGCTGGGGATAGATGTTGGGAGCTCAGAGAAAGAACCCAAGGCCTCTTGTTTCTCACATGTGCTGCATCAGGGTAAGGGCAGATGGCAACAGAGCTGAATGCCAGGTCCACCAGCAGCACTGACAGCAGGAACATACTGGGTGTGCATGCTGGTGTCAGTTTGACAGCACTGCAAACATRKACCTCCCAATTCCAAAGACTTGTGRTGAAATAATATGAAAATGGGATGTTCACTCAGCCACTTTTCTGCAGGTTACAGAAAGTCAAAAAGAAATTGGGCTGAGATATCACAAATCTTTTGTTTGGTCCTCAGCAAGCATGAAAAAAAAACAGCAAAAGCAGCTTTAATTGCTTTGACAGCATTTTCATAACAGTCTCAGTGACTGGCTGGGGTTTTTGTTTGTTTGATAACTAAAGGACAAACTTAAATTTCTTCTGGCATATCTTCTCTAGGTGCTCTACTTTCCAGYGTTACATTATCTTCAACATTGTGTCATGGTTCTTAAACTTTATCCAGGTTAGCTCCCTCAATACCCAGAKTTGATTTTAATGTTTTCTGCAATTCAATAACAATCCATCCTGCTGAGCCAATTCTGCAGGCAAAACAGGTCAATTCTATTAATGACAGCAATTTTGTGTTATTGTAACACACAGTTGCAACAGGCAGTGTGTGAAAAGAACACCTGAAAAAAGTCTAATTTAAAACTTCCCTGTTTTTCAACAAATCCCTTGTTGTTTTGCATTTCCACTAGCCTTACATGAGACATACTGCYACCCTCTAAATTACCTATGTCTTAACAGTGCCTTTGTATTCTAKGGATTACTTCCTTTTGAGTATTAGGAAAATATGAAAATAAGGGAAGTAGAGATGATTTGCTMTTTATTCTCTATGTTGACAGAAGAGGATCAGAAAGGAAGAACTGGTTTCTGTTCCTTATGCATCACTGGCCAAATTGTTTCCACATTTCTAGTCTAATCTAAATTACACTTTTGTGACTTCAGACCATGATAGCAAAGATGCATGACTGAAACTGAGAGAGCTCTTGTAGCTTGCTCTTGAAAGTTTCAAAAAGTAATATTGAAMTCCTCCAGCCTCCCTTRCTCTCCTACCTTCCTTTCCCAAATRCAGTTGTTAGGGATGTAGGAGGTGGTTGTTCATRCAGCTCAACAAGGTCTTGCCAGGCCTCCTCAGAACTGGGTTAAGTGCAGATCCTCCCTATACCMAATGAATGCATATTAATCATATTAATGAAATAATATTTTACCTCCACCAGCTTGAGGAGGACTATGATGTCTGTTGCCTAAWTATAAAAACTGATGAGCATCTCACACCAGAGATCCAGTTAGTTCAGTTATTCTGTCTCTGCCACTGGTCAATAGCATRTGCTTACACAAGATTATATGAACACAGCATGTACAGAGTGATCCTTCCTCACTTTTAGAAATCAGCATTTTACTGTGATTACAAAAAGACCCTTGTTAACKAGTGAAGAGAGAACAGGAGTCTGGAAAGATGAGTTCTCTAAATGACTCTTCCCTTGAATTGCTCTGTGCCCTCAGGCAATTCACAAAGGTTGTGACTCATTTACTAAGTCAGTATGAAAATATCCATCAGACTTTGCAAGTTGGTAGGGTCTCAGTGCCCTTCCAAAGCTGTGCCATTGCAGCAAAGCTTGTGAGACAACAGCTGTAAAAATCTGCTGTGGCCAATAAGGGAAAAATGTGCCTTAGAAATGCTCTCACATTTAAAACCAAATAGACAAATGAGGTTATAAACTKAGGTCCAGGGAAATTTGCACAGAGTAGAAATGACAAATTAGAGCTATGTAGTCATATTAAAGTAACTTTTTTGTTTATATTTTAATAAAAGTAACAGAAGTGCTAGTGAGAGGAGAACAATAGAATAAGTACCTTTGAAACAAATGTTCAACAAAAATTAGCAGTCCCATAAAATAGACAAAGAAACTAGTTCTGCTTCATTTGAAAGACAAAGGTTTTTCTCAGCACTTGTTATGTCCAAAAGGCTTTACAACAACTAAAGGGASTATGCTATAAATTCTTTCTTGCAAAAATTACAAGATTTATGAGTTTTTCTTTATTTGAAATCGACTTCAGAAACCTCTAAGGTATACCACCATTAGGTTTTGGGAACATTATTTATCATTTTTCTATTTTGAAGATGCTATTGTGAATGCATCAGAATGCCTTCCTGTTTCACAGTAGTTTCCCAAGATATTTTTGAAAGAATTTTACAACATTAGTAAAGAGAAATGCAGTCCTACAGAAAAGAACTGTACCTCATGCTATCCCTCTTAATTTCTGTTTATTTTTCCATCTACAGGAAAAATAATAAAAATGAATTTATGCAGCGAATTGCACACATAAGTGGAAAAAATATGCATGAGTTTCCTTACTATAATCCAACAAATTGCATATTATCCATCAATAATATTACCCAGTCATGTGGAATATTAAATAATAGGTTGGCTGCTTTCCATGAATTTCATTGAATTTTCCTTTTATACTTAAAGTCTTACAACTTCAGTGAGAAAAAGGTCAGTTAGAAAAGTCGAATAATTTTCTTCACTATGTCARAGAGAGAAGAGATTTTAGGTATCTTACATAATGGAGTTCTGTCTTGCTTCATTTGATAGGCTCTCCTCTTCTGCTTTGTCTGGTACTTAATATGGTGATAAATTTTCCTGTAAAAACTTCCAAGCATCTTTCGTATTATGAAAAATGTATTTTGTTCATTATAAAACTGTAATTTATCTAGTGACAAACTGTCACATAACCCTTAATACATGTGTAGACTGGTATATTTCCCTTGTTCTTTAGAGTGTCATGATGAAAGCTTATAACCACTGCATTCACTTTTGCTCAGAAAATGTAACAATTAACAGYAAAAATTTAATTTTTATAAAGGTTTCTCTTCAACATCACCTGCCATATAAAGGTATATGAAATGTCTGTTTGCAAAACATTGCTTGATCAGCAGCAAGGAAATTGCTTTCCATCAAAACCAGAGTGTTACTTTATGGCAATAATCTCATCAGATGGSTTTGCCTGTACAGAAAAGCTGACCAGAAAAGTTCTTTTCCAAAATATATTTTCTCTAAAAAAGCTATTTTCCAAAGTAATAGTTTGCTTTTTGAGTGCAGTGTCAGAGGGAATGCATTCCAATCAATTTTGTTGCATAAATTTCCCTGTGAAGAACAGGACATGAAATTTGCTCTTTGCCTCAGTCTTTTAAGAGCAGCATGTAAGTCCCTAAATAAAATGGCTGGGATCACAAGCAGCTGTGGCATTTCATCTGCCTCCATCCACAGGAAATCATCACATCACATAATGCACAGTCAGATACTTCCCAGAATATTCTGTTTTAGCTCAATGGACTCACATGCCTTTGGTTATCTATTAGAAACTCGGGAATTCCACCTGCAAATCCATTCTCTAAGTGTAATTTCATTATAGTTTGCTTTGTGCAAGGGAAATGGTAACAGTCAAGTTAAAGACAATGTTCTTATGGTTGTCAGGAAAGTGCTGCAGACCATGAGTAACCAAACTCAGAAAATAYATTCTGCTGTGTCAGGCAAACTATTTTATTACTGGGTCTCTAAAAGCAAAGAACCAATACAGCAGAAGAATGCTCCAATGCAATGTCAGCATAACTGGTAAAAATCTAGAAGGGTATAACAAGACTGTCTGACAGACTGTAGCTGCATAAACTCAGTGCAGCTGCCAGCTGTTTCATGCCAACATCTGTATTGATAGTGGACTATCAATAGCATTCTTTTAAAAAAAAATTAATTTTAGTTTAAAAAACCAACCCCCAAAAAACAAATCAACAAAGACAGCAAACCCAATTCTAGATTAATTTCTTAAATTTACATCACAGACTTAAACCTGTCTTCCCAAAGCTACAMATTTACTTAAAGTAGGAACAGACCTAGGCAAGCTGGAGAGAGTTTGGCAGAAATACTTTTCTAACTTATGTTTATGCAAAAAACTATCACTCTTTCTTCCAGAATGTGGTAAGGGATCAAGAATACCTACTCATCATTCCTACAGCACTCTGAGAAGTACAAAAGCCAGATAAATATTACATTTCATTTTGAATAATGTTCCGAAAATAGTTCTTGTTTCATTGTGCACATAACTGCTCACCTGCACAGGTCTGTCTGTCTGGGAATGAAACTGAACATCTGGTTGGACTCAATGATCTCAAAGGCCTCTTCCAGCCCAGTTGATTCTGTGATTCAATGATTACAGGACAGGAGAAGTGCTCTTTGGTTGAATTATGTCATTACATTAGATATTGCATTTCTTCATACTATGGCACATGGCCAACAGCATTGAAACATAGCTTTCATTAATGTCTAACTAAATTAATTGCAATGAGAGCTATGCTCTGCTGTCAGGAGTTATGTAACCATAATGTGGTCAGTGAAACCACATCAGAAAATCAAGGCTACCAGTCTCCTTAGGTACCCAGTGGGTCACTTAAAGTCAGAGCTGAGTTTCCTGATAATGTTCAGGTGCTTAGGAGTGACTTGAATACAGTAGTGTTTCCATCAAAGAACAGTGTGTGTTGCATTTGAAGTTGCTCCTTCATCTTTATGGAGAAGCAATGTCAATTATTGTCACAGAACTCTATAACAGATCCTGCTGCCCCTCAAGAGTTTTCAATCTTTTTACATTTTAAGATAAATCATATTCCTAGTGATACATAAAATGTTACCTTTAGACCAAGTTTTGAGAACATCACAARGGAGGAACTCCAGGACAATAGAAARGAATTTGCAAGGAAAACCTTTCACAATAAATCCTCTCCAGAAGGGAAGAATTTAACATTTCAGCCCTGGTGAAGCAGAAGTCCTGGATAGCATTCAGCAACCAAACTGAGCAGAAAAGCTGCAGCTTAATTCCTTCACTTAAAGGGAAGAAGCTTTCCCACTCCAGGCTCCCTCCCAGGGCAGCCTAGTGCCAGAGCATTATCTCCTGCAGTAAAGGACACCATTTCACACATCATCACCTCCCTGGCCAAAGGTGGTAAGACAGCCCCCCTYCCATCAAGCCCTGGCTGTCCCCCAAATACAGAAGAGGGGTTGCATTAGAGTGGATGCAGTGCTGTGCATGCCAAAGGATGACAAATTACCAAGACATAATGAAGTAATATCAACCACCACAATAATAAAAGCATCAAACAGAGTTTGTGTGTTAAAGGGGTGTGAGTGTATTGCTTGACCTGAGTTTTGTTGTGCACAAGCCCCCTGAAACTCCCATCCTGCTCTTCCTGCTGACRTTTACCTGCCCACTACAGCTGCAACCTGGGATAAGCAAATTGCCACTCAATCCTCATCAAATCTCCAAGTTCAGCCATCTGCATGTTCTGAACCCAAATGCATGGCTGGGCTCTGAATTTCCTGGAACTTAATCAGAKGATTCTGAGTAAAACTGAGACACAGACACATGGAAATGTAGGGGGAAAATGCATTTATAAAGGTTGTTGAATGATTTATGTCACGCTGGTTGTTTTAATGCTTAACTTAGTGCATCTAGGGAACTATTTAATTAGATCCCAACTATTAGCATGTTATAACAGGATTGGGAAATGTAACTATATTCTCAGTTGAGGCTTTAATATAAATATGTAATATTGACCTGCCTGCCTCCAAGTAAGACCCCAAGGAATGAGTTTACAATTGTCTTTGGAAAAAAAAAATCAGCRTAAAAGTTCTGGAGAACTAGAAATTAAGATTTGTTGAACAAACATTCCTCATGATCCACTTTTGAGTCAGTCAGTCATTATTTGGAAATTTCATATAAACTTGATTAGGAAACTTCATCAAATTATTCCTTTGTGCTATCATGTTTATTTATTWGGAATAGTGAAAAAGTCATGTTTCCTGGAACAGGACAGTAATCAAGTTACACCAAAATTTGGGATTCTCCTCTTCCAGTTCTGAGATGCTTTCTGGCAGMACCAAAGGTTATCAGTTTTCTTTAAAGTCTTTTTATATGAACATTTTCTATTTTATCTTGGATTATTTTGTGCTTTATCTTTGCTTCCCTTCCTGTTTATCTGTACCTKTTCACAAAGATATTGCTAAAACAAAACAACAGGCAGACCTCATGCTCTTAGGTCAAACTTGCCATGAAATACTGTGGTGTTACTTACTTTTACTGTTTATGTAAAAACCACACACATTCAGGTGTAAGGAATGGTGCAAATGAGCCAAGATAAAATTATGTAAATGAGCCAAGATAAAATTATGTATAGTTGCACACATTTCACTCAAATTACATCACCATTGGATGATACCCTTTTTATTAAATTCAAATCAGATTTGTGAATAAGAGTTGGTAGATATTTTTGTGCTATTTTTGCAATGAAAAATTTTAAAGAGACCACAGACCTTATGAAATCCTTGCAGTTCTGAGCTGGGCAGCATTTAGGCTTTGATCAGCAGGACAGCAAACTCTCTTCATTGCCTTAACCTCCAGGCTTGTCTTTCAGAAATCTTTACTATTTGTGGTAAATATCACAATCTTCTCAGTCTGTCTGGAGAAACTAAAGGAAGAGGCTTTTTTTATCCTGAAAGCTGAAAAAAGATATCCAAGAGTTTGAAAAGAACAAAATTATTTCATTAGTATATATCCCTTATCACCCTTGACCTTGACTTCAGCCAATTTATATTACTCACGAAGCAGTTGTCCATCTATATTTATATAAAGCCCAATTGCTGGGAGTAAAAAGATAGAAAAATAATGTATTGTTACATATACACAAAGTTATAAATGCATCTGTTGGTAATTTAAATGGACTAGGTCATACATGCTGTCCCCAGGTCAGTTCTGAAGTCTGAATTTGATTTGTCCATCTACAGAGAATGTGTGTGTGATGTCTTAGGCTATTTCAGCTCTTAGGAATGATAGTCAGGTAATCACTTGGGAAAGGTGTGATTTGCCAGAGGACTGGKTTTGCATTAGTTCACAGGTCTATTAGCAAATACACAGGAAAATTGCAGCRTTGGAGTGACAATAATATAGAGGATTATAAAATGCTGTAATTCAAGGCACACAACTCCTTGAAGACATGAAGTGTTCCTTTTCTAAGTACCCTTAGCAGAATTAGAGTCATAAAATGGCCTTATTTTAGAATCTGATTCATCTGGCCCACCTTTGTTAATTAGTAAGAATGTTACTAAATAAATAAAACTCCCCATTTCCTTCAAGAAAGGGCTTSCTAAGATCAGAAAAATCATGATTTAACAGGTTTCATTATGGTTATGACATATCAGAGAGAAACATGTTGTAAAGCACACCTGAGACATCAGTTAATGCAATCAACATTGTATCCCATCTCTGTAGGCCGCACATGGGACACAAATTTCCAGAGGTGTGAGAGGAGTGTTGAAGGATCTCTCATTAACATCATTTGTGTGAAAAATCTAAAATGAACTTTCTGGGGAAAATAAAACTCTAAAAATCCCAGCTTATAATGAAAAGCAATAATTGAAACATTTCATTCAATCAATCTCACAGAAGTTGCAGGTAGAATTTCTTGAATTACTAGAGTTCCTGCTTCTGAAGGGCTTGTGTCTCAGAAATATGGAAGGTTGCCTCCCTGCTTTTACAAAAGACACAGCAAAGTGCATTCAGGCACAAGAGAAATACCTTTCCTTTAGTCTTGCAATGTGTTAAGCATACCCCACCTATGTAACAAATAATAAATAAAATAACAGTGTAAGTGTGGCTGGGATTAGAATACTATTACCATGCTCTGGAGCTCCTGTCATGCTCTTTCATCTCACAGKCCACTTGCCAGTTCACATCATGGTTTGAGAAAGATCTGCCAGAACATCAGCTACACATGAGAACAAGAAACCCAGGATCTATTTTTTATTAACTTGCTCTTTGCATTGGTGAATCTCAAAGAGACCTTTGAATACAGCTTGTGAGAACTGACCAGTGCAGAAATGGAGTGSAGTGTCTAACATTCCTTTCCCATGAATTCTTAATCTGTCTTCTGAAGGAACTGGTGAAATACATATTCTAAAATTTTCCCTGCCTTTATCTGCTTTAATCCTTTCCTTGTGTATGACTACACTGCATATGTTAGAAAAGCCTGGAGAGGAGCTCTGCCTCCMACCACAATTATCTAGGATGTAGCAATTTGGCACATACAGGAAGATGAATGCACACTGTGTCATAATCCTGGAACTCACCTCAGCATGGCACTGATGGAGTTAAACACACTCCCAAGTGCTGTGATTGCTCCACCTTTCTATTTTATCTGACAGTTCTCTTTCTCTCCCTGGATTGTCATGTAGCCCTTTTGCTCTGTCTGTTCACATTACGCAGTAACTCCTCTGGTGTCTCTTTCAATTTTTTCCATGAGATGCATTCCCTGTCATACATTAAAATTTGTGCACAGAGGATTTCCTYAGGCTCACTGTTGCTTTGGCACCCCTACCTTTATTAGCAAATACTTAATAGAAAATACTGATTAATAAATGCCTGGCTAAAATATCAGGAATATCTACAAAARTTGATTTTCACCATATTGGTCTTAATAGACTGCTAGCATAAAATTTCCCTGTGGAGGACCACTGAATTCTTCCATGGCTGAACTGGTTTCARTGTTTGTGTCAGCAATTAAACCCCCAGCAATATAAAGTGGTGACAAAGGCTTTGCTAAGGAAATAGATTCAGAGAAAAGACCATACCTGTCCCCAGGAAGGGGCAGAGAAAACATTACCCCTAGTACTACAAAGGTTATATTGCTAYATCCATAAGAGTTGGTGGATCTCTTAATCTCCAAGGAGCATCAGCAGGTAAGATTTGATATRAGGACGTTCAAT
This sequence comes from Alauda arvensis, assembly GCA_902810485.1. Taxonomy (NCBI): domain Eukaryota; kingdom Metazoa; phylum Chordata; class Aves; order Passeriformes; family Alaudidae; genus Alauda; species Alauda arvensis. Next base: position 5,256,116 of record CADDXX010000010.1, on the reverse strand, counting down.
ATTTGCAACTGAGATGTTAACATATCCCTGAATAACTCCTYAGTGCTCCTCCTCTTTCCCCAGATGACTTCTGGATGTGATTTGAGCTGACATCCACAGTTGTGTGTTTGAACAGCTCTATTCAGTGCTAGGTTACAGTTTACACATCAGCTTCCCAGACCTAGAAATCATGAAACTCATGATTAAGTTTGTCAGCCCATCCTGAGTTTTTACTTCATTATGAAATTTATTGGAAAAGAAATATTGAGCACTTCTTTCTCCCTTTCAGATCTTTTAAATGTACAGAAAAACTTACTTACTTACATTCCTCCTAGAGGATTTGTATCTCTGTATCAGCAATAGCTCATAAAACAGTAAAGCTCATTTTAAGAACTTTGCACAACTAAGTTCTTGCTTGTTAATATACAGTTTTGTCCTTTTTTATTTTAAAACACATRAAGGCAGCATAAATGAAAACACATACAGAAAGAACTACATGATCTATATGCTTTCCACAGAAAATTTAAACATTTAAAATGAATGAATTCTGAAAGGAACAGCTTTGAGTGTTATTGACTGAAAAAGCAGATGGCACAAGGATACATTAGTGTCACAGAGCATTACCTTCATCCTTAGGAGCAGAGATGGCATCTCAATGATGCACTGGGCTTYCTTTAGTGCTTTCTAGGTGGTTCAAGTCATAAAACATAAAACCCCTGCTTCTTACTGAAGTTGTGTACCAAAGAAATTAATGTATCTATGATTTACTCTGCATATAGATTGCTTCTCTAAGGGGAAAATTCAGCCTAAAGCTGGTAAGTAATTTAAATCTTACCTAAAACCTTAAAATAGGGTGTAAGTGTGACTTAAATAATGCATGAACTTTAAGCTAGCCTTTGCAGAGAGGTAAATTAAGTTTCTTTAACCCTAGCACACTAGAAATGTTTTCAATTACAGGGATGATAAAGGTTTGGCACATGAAGATACCTACTTGTTTTTTTTCAATTTACTGCCTTTCCAGGAGCCTGAATATTTTACCATTGCACAGCCACGTGAAAGATGCCTAAAAAAAAAAATTGAGTATTTTAAAACAATGTTTACAATTATCCAMACATAACATGCAAATCTGTGCCAGCTCCAGATGGCACAGATTTGCATGTTATGTGTGGATAATTGTAAATTATAAATAAATGTGAAAATTTGGTGCAATTAGAAAACCTGGTGCTTCTGGTATCACTCTCTACAGCTCTCTGGTTGTAGCAAGGGCCCTTCTGCAGGTTATGAGTGACAAGACAAGAGGAAATGGCCTCCAGTTGCAGGAGGTTTAGATAAGGGATTAAGAAATATTTCTTCCCTGAAAGGGTGGCCAGGCATTGGTGCAGGCTGCCCAGGGAAGGGTGGAATCCCCCTTGCTGGACCTGTTCATACAATGTGTGCACTTGAGGACGTGGTTTGGTGGTAATGTGGTGGTGCTGAGTTAAGAGCTGSACTTGATGATYTTGGAGGTCTTTTCCAGGCTTAARACTSKGTCATACCAAGGGTCACAGTGTCTTACCCTAGGCTCTACCATTCCCCAACCCAGAAAGCAGCAGCAGCCAGGATAAGGCAGGGAAGCAGCTCCCCCTTCTCTCCCATCCAGCCAAAATTTTTACAAGAAAAACAAACTAGAAAAAAGGCCCCACATGAACAAACCAATAAAATGGATCCTATTCATCATAGAAATATATTTCATGAAAATAAAATTACTTTTATTAGGCACATTATTATTCTCAGTTTACTTTACAGCAGTCCTAGRACAAGATATTTTGCTAGACAGACTGCAAGAATATTAAATTCCTTTTTCTGGTTTCACTCTGAGGTCACCCTTGCATCTTTCACCATCTCCCATCTTCACAAACACACAGAAATGGACAAGCCTGTGTCAAAGTGTGACTGTGATGGAGCCAGAAAGTGTTTCCACTTCAATRTGACATTTTAATCTTCATTAATTTTCACCTACTTTAAAAGAAACTCCTCGGGACAAACTTCAGCACTTCAAGTGTGTGTGAGTGCTCCCCAGGGTTTGCTGTGCAGCCAGACACTGAACGTGTGTCTGCWCTGCACAGAGAGCAGCTGTGCCAGCAGGATGGAGAGCAGGGTGACCATGAGAGTCTGCCTGCTGCTTCCTGATCAAGGTTAGAACAATTTATACTGAACTGCCATCTGAGACTGGGCCTAGGTCCAAGCATGCACACCAGTCTACAGTGTCCTTTTGCTAAGGAAGATGCTGAGAGTGCAGGGCCTTGCCCTCAGCACAGAGAAATAATCCTKGTGCCTGTGTCTAAACTCCTCCTGCATTTCAGACAGAAGGTGGCATGGAGACATGCCCATGGCAGCACAACTGCCTTTGGAACTGGGAGTACCTGCTCCCTCCAGGAACCCACTAATCACACCTCAGAAAGACAAACAGCACAGCTGTTCCTTAAAAATAAACAGGGGAGATTCTTGAGATCTCTCCTGACTGTACAGCCTTTCTCTGCCGTGCACCATTTACCTTGCAGTAATTTTGAACCATTCACATAATAACTTCCATGAAATCATGGAGAAAAATCACTTGTTCCTGTATATCTGTCACCCTGTTTTTTTATATCACAACTGGGGGAACATAAGGAGCAATGGGGAACTCTAATGTGGGATGCTATTAAAAAAAAGAAAGGATTTATTTGCTTTAGTTTCAGAAGTGTTTTTTATTACTAATCTATTATTAAAAAGAAAAAAAAAATGAAAAAACCCCACTATTTTTAAATTACTTCAGTAAAACTGGTGAGAAATAGTAAATTGAAATTATCTRCAAGAGAGTTCATTTTTTCAAAATGGCCAGTGGAGTAATTTACTTTGACAAAAATACTAAATAAGTACGCAGTTTACAGACTTCAAATCTGCTGTTACTTATATACTACTATACATTTACAAGAAGATGGCAAAAGATGATTTGTCTTTAAATGTCTAAGTTGGTAACAGAGGAAAAAGTTATCAAATGAGAAAGTGTTCCTACAATGCCCTAACTAGTGGGTGCAAGATGATTCACACTTGAAGTGAAGGGTCCATGTGACAAAATGTGATTCTAGCAATGCATATGGGTAAAGGCATTACAGGCACCCACAGTGAGCACATTTGGATTCTCATCTCACCATTGTTCTGATGAATAGAACCAAAACAATCCCCTTCCAAGTGGCAAACATGCCTACTTTGAATAAGCCCATGTCAAACTTGCAGATAAGCTTTTGGAGTCTGTGAAGACAGACTGAAAAAAAGAGCTTCCTGCTTATTTATTTCATATTGAAATGAGAAGAGACAAGCTAAAATTYGGTCACAGAAGTGASCAGTTRKGGATCCAGTTATGACTCAAACTGTGATTTGCCAGTAAAAGAGGGAARAGCCAGTGAAATGCCTTTTGAAWAAACCCTTGGACTATTTGATAAGCAGGGGTGGAACCAGGTAGGCACCACCTCGTTAAAGGTGGGATTTGTCTCATCTACTTCAGCCATCTGGAAGTCAGGCATATGGTATGAGCCATTTGCTCATTGTTGGTTGTGTTTGGCAACAGTGGAGAGAACAAGGCTTTCAAAGAAGGTGATAAGTCCTGCCTRTCTCAGGAATGGACAAATGTTTGATTTCAGGTCTTTTGCCTGAAAAAGGCAAAAGGTTTGTCAGTGAAAGTAGGTGGTACAGATTTCATCTGATGGTGAGAAAAGGTTTGCACCAAACACTGCCTGTTCAGTGTGAGACCAAGCTGAGGCACAAGGGGATGCTGAGCTCCAAAATACTGGTAAAAGGTGGCATCCTGACTCCTCTATTGGTCAGTTCTGGGGATGAGATGGGACTTCCTTGTGACACAGCCTTATGTATCAAAAGAAAAAAATAAAAGAAGTATGTCACATTGAATATTTATAAACCTAATGTTTCAGGCTCAATTTTTTTTCTTGTGACAGCTTAGACAAGTGGAAATAGGCTGGTTACTTGAGCAGAAATTAAATGAAACACAGTGAGAAGTGGCAGGTTTCCTCTTCTGTGTAGGTTAATGAGACCCTGTAGGACAGCAAGAAGGTGGTTTTAGCTGTTCTGATTAGCTTGACCTAAAAGCCACTTCATGATTCACACACAGAAAACGTAATTTAACATTAYCAAATTGATGTTCAAATAAAGACTAGTTAACAATAGAAATTTTGAAATACCCTCTTCACAGCATCTTCTTCTCCTTCCAACCCCATGCCAGGTTTTATTGAATATAATGTTCTGGGCTGTGAACAACTCCCACTGTCCTGTTTTAACACACAGGRGAATTTTTCAGCACTCTTTCAAGTCACATCTTCATTGACACTAAATTCAGGATGAGCACACCCCACCCTTTCTTATGCCTCCTTGCTGATCTCCACAGCAGTTTGTGTGGGGCACCCCTGGGCTTGGCTTGCTGGTGCAATCTGGCTGGGCAGGAGCTTGCACTGCATGGGAGTGCACTGCTGAATGCCTGCTTTGAGGAAGCTGGCCTGGAGACCCACTGGGAATTCTCTTGTTATAGCTGAACACTGTCCCTGCCAGGYTTTCTCCTACTGCTAGCTATTTTCATTGGTGGTGCAACTTCATTGCTGATAGGGAACTACTGGCATTTTAATCAGGGTCATTTCATTCTAATCTGACTGCTGGTGAAAAGGGRAAAAAAGGATGTATTTGATCCATCCTTCTAGCAAGGCAGAATTATTCTTGTTGAATGCTACAGAGCCAGAGAGGTAAGACTCTTCAGATGATTTGAAACTCAATTCTACAAACAGTGGTTTGAAATGAAACATAAGCTGCAGGTTCTGCTCTAATGAGAGCAACAGTTTGGACAAGGGAAAGAAAGTTGAGACATATATATGTAATGTAAATCTGCACATTTAGTGCTCTTTGTAGTTGTGAAGAATTCTCTTTGTGTGTGTTAGAAACATATTTGGACAAGGGATATCAAAAAAGCATAGGAGCCAGTTCCTTTTTTTTCCTCCCCCATTAGTACATAGCCTGAAGTCTTTTTTAGGCCAGAAAAAATGCATCTCCTTAATGTGGTCATTGTCCTATAGCAAATTAGTACAGATCATCAAATCATTCATTCTACTGAAGGCCATTTCCAATCTATCTCATTAGCACAATGTTCAATCTAGTTAAAGCTGAGTCAAACTAAAATGAGCAACTAATGGACTGAAACACTGCATTTTTTTGTATAAAAGTTCCTGAACTCAAAATACAGTATCTCAGATACAAGATCAAATTATAGATTTTAGAATTTTCTTGAGAAGAACTTTAAAAATAGATTATAACATAGCTATGCCTGATTTCTTCTGGCAGAAAAAAAAAAACTATAAAGGGATTATATTGACAAAATGGAACAAAGATCAAATTAAATTTCCAAGTTAAATCTTGGAAAAGATGAAATTTTTCTTGTATGTCTGAATATTATAAAAGTAGAGATTAAAGAGAGCCCCACCAAATACCATCCAGACCTTATTTAAATTTGAAAGCCACAGTAAACAGCATGWAATCTATGCAGATTTAAAAACAATACAGGCTCTGGCACACATTCCAGTTTGCATAGCCAAGCTTTCCAGCATATGACTGGTGGGATTTGCATCTGTTGACACGTGAGGTTCACTTGTGTAAGGTATGTTCTAATACCCTCATGTGTAAAACAGACAGAGAGCCTCACATTTCACTCTGGGTATCATCCCTACAGTGCTCTTGTGCAATTCTGGCTCCTCATACCCCTCCTGGTGCCACAGACAAGTGATTGCAGCCTGCAGGGGTCCCAGGCCACGCTCRGCTCACAGCTACACGCTCACTTACAGGCAGACATCAGGTGGCTTTGCCAAGCCAGTGGGAAGCAAATGAAATCTCCCCAGACAAGCTGTCAGTTTGCTTTGCCCGGGGTAATAGACTGTGCAGTTCACTCTGTGGGCTTATGCAGGGTGGACATATGCATGACCATGTAATTCCTCATTTCAGGACTGTTGTTTAACTCAAATRGATTTCACAAGGCGGGGTGGGGGGTGGGAAAGCATGTCTGTGCTATTCTCTTTCACATTGTCTTGAAGACTGACTGGAACTGACCCTATAAATCTATAAATACAAGTTAATTAGTACCTAGAAACCTGTGGGCTTTTTGAACCACTAACTGCAATATTTAAGAGATACAAAATACTTTACAGCCCTGGTGTCCAGAATAAAAAAATGCCAAGAAACTGCAAAACCAGCATCACAACAATGATGGTGGAACCCTGAGAAATACCAAACAACAACTTAGCAAAATAAATTTGCTTAGTTTATCCAAAAGTTTGGATTGTAATATGTTTATCTCTAAAGAGGAGRACACATGCTCACCAAGAACAGTCTTGGTAGGGATCAAAAATACTGGAAGTGGAAGACAAGGTTTACATTGTACAGACAGAATAGGTTTTAACATAAACTACTGAAATTAACCATATTGAATAGTGTCAATTTTCTTTCTGGAGAATATGTGCTAATCAAAAATGATCACTGGGCTCTGACACATCAGTCAGAGTAGGTCATCACTCCTGGCCTCCAAACCCCRTGAAATTGAGTTACAGGTGGTGGTCTCAGGAGCACATAATGTAGCAAGACCAGAATTTCACTCCTCACTAAAAATGGTCAGAGTTTTGAAATGCCATGAACAGCAAAGAGGAGAAAAGGCTACGCTATCTCTTTGGCAAGTTTGTGCAGATAAATTCTAACCTTAGTTTATATTAATTTTACTATATAAAATAGATTTATATTGACCTTTATTATATCAAGCTTTTTCTGGTTTATCAAAACAATTTTACTCATGGCTAAAACAAGAAAAATTGCACTCACTCTGTCCATGAAGCAAAATGAGAACTTCACATAACAATAGGCAACCAGAGACATTTGGTACAATGTTTCTTGTCAGAATTATTTTTAATATACAACTGTAACATTCTTATATAGCCATGATATGATATTGGGCCTTCTTCAGACCTTTGAAAGTATGAAGCCATCAGTGTACCTGGAGCTTAGTACAAGAGAACATTCATCCTCCCAAGAGCTCATTTTACTGTCATAGTTTACAGCCTATATCTCTAAGAAAATRTCTTTGTCCTTGAAAGACTGACAGTGAAAATTTGCTTCTCAATATAAGGTGATTTTTGTCACACATTTAAAAAAACAGGAATGGAATGTTTTCCAGATTTCATTTGCCCACAGTATTTGCTAGGAAACTGTCTATCTTGTTCAAAATTTTAAATTGTGATAAAGAAACCCTGTGGGAAAAAGAATCCTTTGTAAAGCTCTAGCTATAATAGCAATGTCTGTAACTCGTGTTCTCTTGTGGGTGTGTTTGTGTTGGCTTGGTTTTCTTTTATTYTGAAGGAGAGATATCCTCGCTTTGTGACCAAGTTGTTTGTCTGCCTGTTCAGCTTACATTATTTGACATTTCAGGGGGAATGACTTACAGTTCAGAGGCATTAGAGTTATGATATCATAAGCTTTTATTTTGGTGAAATAAACACATTTCTCTGTCCGTACTCTTGCTTTCCAGCACTGACAACAAAGGGGATGCTGACAACTGTCAGTGCTATTAATGTGTGCTGGGGAAAGAGAAGGGAAAGGCTGGAGCAAGGAGCTTYTACTATTATTGTTGCAAAATTTCTTAATCCAGTAACAACATCAAACTAGTGAAAGCCTCAAATTTCACAGTTACAGTAATTCTATTATTCAAATCAAATCTTTGCAGTCTGCCCTCATGCTGGCATCTATCAAGATAAAGCATAAAAAACCCCACACAGAYTGATAGCATTTGGGAATGAAATTTCCCCTGTGTAGGATGGAGTCTCTTGCAGTCCAGTGAAGTTCATGAAATTCAAGTAACTTTTGAATGACTCAGCCTCCTGGTTACTATATCTGTCCCTGCCAGGGATCTCCAAAAAGCCAGTGTGCTGGAACCTCATGTTCARATTTCAGCCTTTCTCTGCATTGCCATCAATGTGCCCTCACAACAGACTAACTGGCTTTATGTCACTGGACAGCTACATCACTCCACACAGACAAGGAAAAGGCAAACACTGCACCAATAATTAAAGAGGGTAGAAAGGAGGACCCCAAAAACTACCTGTCAGCCTTCCCTCTGTRCCTGGGAAGATCATGGGACAGATYMTCTCAGAAGCTCTGCTAAAGTCCATGGAGGACAGGAAGGAAATTTGGGACAGCCAGCACAACTTYGCCAAGGGCCAGCCCTGCCCAACCCAGGACATGATGGAGAGATAGATCAGTGGGCAAAGGAAAGGCTCCAGATGACATTTGTCTGTGTTTCTGTAAAGCCTTTGACACAGTCCCTCACAACATCCTTCTCTGAACTGGAGAGAGATGGGTTTGGTAATTGGATTGTTTGGTGRATGAGGAATTGGTTGGACAGTCACAGCCACAATGTTGTGGTCAATGTCTCAGAGACCTGATGGACACCAGTGACAAGTGGTGCCCCTCAGGGRTCCATTCTGGGATGAAAATTGTTTAAAATCTTCATCAGTGACAAAGATGGTGGCACCCTCAGCAGATTTGCAGGTGACACCAAGCTGAGCGGTGGTTTGACACACCTGAAGGATGGGATGCCATCCAGAGGGACCTGGGCCTCGTGAGCTTCCACAAAGCCAAGTGCAAGATGCTGCACTTGGGTTGGGACAATCCCAGACATGAGTACAGACTGGGAGAAGAGATCATCAAGGGCAGCGCCACAGAGAAGGATTTGGGGGTGCAGGTGGATGTCTGGGAGAGGCTGGACATGAGCTGGCAATGTGCACTTGCAGCCCAGAAAGCCAAAGATGTCCTGGGCTGCATCACCAGCAGTGTGGCAAACAGGGAGTGGATTCTGTCCCTCTGCTCCACTCTGACAGGACCCCACCTGGAGTGCTGCATCCATCTCTGGGGTTTTTGGCACAAGAAAGACAGGGACCTGTTGGAGCACATCCAGAGGAGGGCCAGATAAATGATCAGAGGGCTGGGACAACTCCCCTATGAGAAAAGACTGAGAGAGCTGGGTTTTTAGCAGGTTTCTCAGAAAGATGGTGCCCCATGCTGGAGACATTCAAGGTCAGGTTGGATGGGGCTCTGAGCAGCCTGATCTTGAAGCTGGCCCTGCTCCCTGCAGGGCTTTGGACTAGATGGCCTTTAAAGGTCCCTTCCAGCCCAAACTGTTCTATGACTCTCAGATGCCTGCTTTTGTCCTTGTTGAGTTTTGCAGCAATGTTCTCTTTAACAACTTTTTATTTGCCCCCACTGTATTGCCAGGAAAGAAGGGATGAAAGCAGAAATGACATTTCTGCGCCTGCAAGACAGACAGCACAGCTGACAAGATGCTGTGCTGGTGACAGACTGAAGAAATCTTGTCTGGATACTGCAAAGCACAAAACAAGCCAATATTCACCCTTCAGTATCACAAAACAGATATAGATGATATTTTTCCATACTCTACTCATTTCTTACCTTAGTGCTTTGTTCTCTACAGCAGTTAATGCTCCTCTTGGTAAATTCTGACCTCTGTCATGTAAGAGGACCATGGGCTTTTGTAATCCCAGAACAGGTCAGGTATCTGAGGGCAGAAAATAAAGGTCAATTGTCTCTTTGCATCATTCGTGTAAACCACAGCAGTATTACAGTGGTCTAGGTAGTTTAAACCAACCATAAGGAGAGATTTTTCCAGAAGTGCTTTTGCAGTTCTGAATTTAGCTCCAGGAGACAAATAAACACCAACAAATCTGCATGTCAGGGGCAACACACAAAAAAAGAATCTCTTCCATAAAAGCAAATTATTAAAATGCACATAAAATAAGAAAGGAAGGGGAATAAGAGAGAAAAAGAAGTTCATTTTTTTGTGTAACTTCCTCTTTATAACTTTGATTTTGCATTATCAAAATACAATTGAACTCATCATTACTAAAGAACCTTTAAAATACTCACATAATTTTCCTCTCCCCTGTAGTTTCCATGAAACAGATGCATGTCCCTATTAAGTTATATTTTATGAGTCATCTGCGGCAACTTAGACATATCTTTTTGTACAAGAATAGCTTACATCAATTTTTTTGGCAAATTAATTCTCAGTGAATGACAGAGTAAGGACTTTAGTTCCCAAAGTCATAAAATTACTTCTTCTACTGCATGGCAAGCCAAAGCAATGCATAGCTAGGTTTTTGTAAGCTATCAGGGTAGAAAATTAAGGACACATGTCCTGACTGCACTTAATGCATTAACAGAAAGCAGYCCCATAGTATGGAGCAAAAATAGGTTCAGCTGTGGGATGGCAGCTTTAGYTGACAGTCTGCAGGTGGCTCTCTGTGGGTTATTGCTTCTCTCTAGTCACCAGCTCACTTATTTTTGTAGCCCTCCTCATGTGCCTGAATGCTTCACTTCTGCAAGGTGATGCTGAGAGGGCCCTGACAGCTGTAGCTGATGCATTTAGCCCTGAGTTTCAGGAGTGAGGTGCTGGCTTCAATAAAAGTATGGAGGATCTTGTGGGGTGATGAGCCAGAGCATGCTGTAAWGTCATCAATCCTGATCACTGCCTGGGAACACCTGGCACTAACAGTGTGAGATGGGTTTTAGTGAAGACAGAGTGCATGACATTGCATTATACAACAGGGGACTTATTCTTAGATAAAACAAAGCCAGCTGAGAAGGACCAGGCTGGTCAAGTTGTTTCCCCCATCTCTAACATTAGCTTAATAGTCTTGAACAGCAGAGAGTCCACTCCATGTCATTATRTATCTGCAACATAAACAGTTCTATAAGCAAGACTCCATCACACAGGTCACTAGGGTTTACTATCACTAAAAAGGCAATGGCTTTAGACACTTTAACATGTACTATAGTGGAAGGCATTTTCTGTATCATATTATTTATGTAACAAGCATCCCAGGATGCTTTCTGCAACTTCGAGGCTTTTGCACTTGATATTTGAAATACTAACCATACCATATATTAGGTAACTTAATTTCTGGCTTTTTCCGTTTGCCAGATAATTGTAGCTTTGTTCTCATGGAAAAATAYTGACTTGTAGACAAAAAGCTACCTGTAGTTACCATTGCTAACAAAGTAAACAACTCAGAGATGTCCAGTKGAATTGGCAGCCAGCAAGAATCACACTTCTTGAACTGGAAAGGGAAATCATCAAATTGCAGAATCACAGCATATGCTGAATTGGAAGGGACCCACAAGGATCATMGAGCCCAACTATTGGCCCTGCACAGGAATATCCCCAAGAATCACACCATGTGCCTGAGGGCACACACTGTGTGCTTTGTCCAAAGGTTTCTTGAACTCTGTCAGGGTTGGTGCTGTGACCACTGCCCTGGGGAGCCTGTTCCCCTGCCCAAACACCTTTCAGGAGAAGCACCTTGTCCTGATATCCATCCTAAACCTCCCATGACACCACTTCAGGCCATTTCCTCAAGCCCTGTCTCAGTCACCACAGAGAGGAGATCAGTGTCTGCCCCTCCTTTTCCCCTCCTGAGGAAGTTTTGACTGCAATGAGGTCTCCCCTCAGTCTTCTCCAGGCTGAGCAGACTGAGTGACCTCAGGCCCTCCCCATATGACTTCCCCTCAAGAGGCACCTGTATTCATTTTAACTCCCTTTTATTATATAATTAGAAGAGTATGTATCTATCCAACCAAATGCCTTTTTTTTCCTCTCAATATAATGTACTGTATCTCCATAGTAACACAATATAAATAAACCCATTTAATTTGTGAAATTATATTTTAAAATATAATTATAGTATATAATATAACAATCTTTTGTAATTTTGCATTTTTCYTCTAAATGCCTTCAAATATATTTATAAAGAAAGCCCCGTGACTTAGTTACTGTAAGAGCATATATTGTGGCACTATCCAAATAAAGTGACAAGGTATATAAGATCAGGGAGTAATGAAAAGCAGTCACCTCACAACCAAATTGGAAATCACTCTTTCCTGTAACGTGTGCTGAATCTCCAGATAAAATATCTCAGCTGTTCATTGGTGCCAAGAATCAAAATCACCTCATCTCTCCTGGATGCAAGGATCACCTGAAGTGACCACCTCAATTACTAAATGACAGCTTTGTAACATCACCATGTTCTTTGTCTTGGTGTGTCTGAGAAATTAAATCTTCCAGTGATTAAYGATCTTTTAGTCTATATTAGAATTAGCATAGGTCCAGTTGGTTTTAAGCCAATGGTATCATTCATGCTTCAATAATTCTTTTTCTTTCCTTTTCCTACCCCCTGCAGCACTGATTTATTTTCTCTAAACWAGCCAAGATCCTCTTTTATCAAACTGTATTCTGCCTTCAAGTTGTTATATATTGTCTTTTTGTACTCTTCAGGTCAAATAATAGAAGAGCTCTAACATCAAATTGTTATCAGAATGCCTTTTTTTTTTTTTTAATACAGCTAACCAGAACTATTTATTGTGTTGCAGATAAACTTTGAATAGTGTCTGGTATTCTGGTACTGTTTTCAGTTTGCCTGTTGTATCTGAGAACAGTTTTTACTTCTGTTCTTTCCTATTACATTAGTGACTCACAAATATGTTTTGACTGTACAAATGCTGAACTCCAAATGCATCMTTACTACTTTCCTTCCTAAATGCATGGCATTCTTCTACCTCCTTTGTTCAGTGAAAAAATCTTTTACTTACTGTGGCTAGATATTCCTCCACTGTGCCATTATTAGTAATATTTATTCTAAAGTCTGTTTCTGTAAGGTCAARATCTTCCATAAAGACAGTAAATCTTCCCTATGCTAATATTTCTCTTTCTAATAACATTATGGAGATCTTTATCCAGTGCAAATTAAACTCTAGGGGGCTAAAGCAGACAACATTATCCAAACCTTTTTCTGATCCTTCCCTAAACTGTTTTTTACTCAAACTTATCCATTTTATCACTTTTTTTTTWAAGCCTAGCACATTATACATTATAATACTCTTTCACTACCTTGCCTTTTATTTCTAGCTTGCCTGAACAATGTGTACTCTTCCTATTTATGTTGCACCCTATTATTATTAGTCTACCTCAGCTGGGCTGCCCTGATTATATCTGGCTTGACACCTTGCATCTTAATTCAGTTTCATCTCTTTTGTTGTTCAGAGGATTTTAATTCTTATACTAACGTTTCTACTGCTTCTCAGCAGTCTCAGGTGATCACCTAGCTAGATTAGGAATACTTCATTTAAGGCACTGCTCACCTGACTACTACTGTCACCAGCTTTTCCTCCTTCAAATTACTCAAATTACTCTTTCCTTGAAGCATCTTCACYGATTTGTGCCACCTCCTGTGGCATTCTGAGCAGCCAGGGGTGSAGTAAAGCAGATTAGAAAGCAAATGCCCAGTCCCTTCTAATAGGGGGAATCCACAGGAGTGAAAGGACCCTAAGAAAGGAGGACAAGAAGAAATTATGTTGAAATTCAAAGTCAGTCATTTTGAAAGGGGGWTCACTTGCTCATGAGAGCACTCATGAGGAGAGAGCTGCTGGCTTCCTTCACCCCCTGGTAATTCACCTGCTGAGAGTTTCCATGGTCTCTGGAATTGGTTTCCCTTCATCCTCCTCTGCAGAAATCTGTATTTTTAGGATGATGTAGGTTTGAAAGAGCACTGGCTTTGATGTTAGGAAGAACAGAGACTCAGATGTTTGCAAAAATTTCTTTAACACAATGACCAAATATTAATCATTTAATRAAGATATCTCTGAGAATATTAGGTGCTCAGAAATGAAGGTGCTGCCTGTGATGCTGCATAATTCCATAATAACGTGCTATTTCAAATTGATGTCAGCAGGCAAAACCTTGTTCTGGCAGGAAAGTGGCAACATGTGCAACAGCTTTTTGCCTACTTAGCATCCATATTTCTACATTTGAAAATGTGAGAAAATTGTTATATTACTTACAGACCATGCATCAGCTATAGAGGTAGGTGTTGGGGTTTTTTATTATTGTTGCTGCTGATTACGTTTCTTTTTAATTCTGTAGAACTCTGTGACAAAAATACYTTGTCATTCAAATGAAGAAATAAATCCTAAAAATTACAAAGATCTGACACTGGAATGGAATATAATTATTTGGAAGGGCTTGCATCCCAGGCAGAAAAAAACCCCTGTGGAGTCAGATGAAAGCAAATAGTGAAGTCAGAGCTGCCAGTGAGGATAAAAATGGTAGGATGTATTCTTTGTGCAAACAGTCAAGCAAGAAACATTGTTTTGGTAAGAAATGAATGGGACAAATCTGACCTTCGTTGTGCTAACTCCTCTGAAATATTAAATAGGGCAAGTAGTGAAATAAGAATTAAGGTTATTTTTGATGCCACTGGAGCAGCACAAAACAGTCTTAGTGGGGACTGAGATCCAACCATAGGACTGTTAATTAAAATAGCCACTATTAAGATATTTACTGCCCCTAATAATCAGAGCTATGCAATTTGTACTATAGCAAACAAATCATGCTTTAGAAGTTCCCAGTTGACTATTACAGCCTAGTCTGTCAGCTGTCATTTAGTTACAAAACCAATTTTCCGTGTAGTTTATTTGCATAAACAACAGTTTTTACAAAGAGCTTCACAGAAAAAGAAATCACATTAAACAAAATTAAAATTAGGTTAAAGTAATGTTAATAAACTGACAAGCTCCCCAAAGCCCAACTAGTCAAAGATTTTTTAAAAATTTCATGCTGAGTATTTTTGATGTGTTCACCTCTCTAGGCAGACTTATGCTGTGTTAAAAGAATGATCATTACTGCTTCTTGAATCCTGTTAATTATGCATGTGTGTGCAGGGTTATTTGTAATTGGTCCCTCTCCAGATATTCTCTCATCTCTCTCTGTTTCCATGAAAGCTTAAAAAACAYCTCCATTGACTATCATTTACTCACTAATCTCTCTCTCTGTTTATATATTTCAGGCATCCTGGGTTGATGKGGGCCAGATTGGACAGATATTATCAGATAAATTTGATTTGGATGGACGAGTTGCATCTGCCAGCTTGGTGGTATTGGGCCACGGACTGTTTTACCTCATTACAGACACAGACTATGTGCAATGCATTTTTAGTTCAAATACAGAGCAGTTTTCATACCTGTCACACACAGATCAATGTATGAAATCCACKTGAATGAGACCTCATACAAGACACCTGAGGACTTTTCACAGGTTAAGAAATCAGTGGGGTCATTCTGCAATGCAGGTGTTTGGTGAGAAAATCAGATGGTTCAACTTGCTCTGTGTAGTCCACTGTAACAGTTACAGTCTTTCCCTGGTCTTCATTAGCATTGCCTGTGCCTTCACATCTTGTAACACATACCAGATAGCCATATTTTCTAGGCAGAAACARTAGTTTAGTCTCTTGCACAAATTTATTTTATTTTTAAATAATCTMAGCTTTTTCTCCACATATTATCCCAGTATCTTTCATTCACCCATGTCAGAAAATTTTGCCCCTGAGATATTAATCTCACCAAAGATTGCAGGTTAGGCAACATTGCAGGGAACACCATTAGAGGTGCAGTGGCTAAACCATGGTTTTCCACTGGAAAATACTGAAGGATGGGCTTGCAAATCATCAGATTTCTGTGGAAACCTCTTTTAATGTGCACCAACTGCCCTGCAGGAATTGAAAGAATTGTTAGCAAGTAAGTTTTAGATAATATCTGATCTCCTCTATGAACTTTGCATTGCTCTCCAAACCCTAGTGAGCCTTTACCTCTTGCATTTATGTCAGATGAGTTTTACTGAGAAAGGAAAATATTGAAGCTGCTGACTAAATAAATACAGCTCGATGCCCATGCACCTTTCTCTTGATGACACTGATGCAATGAAAATTTGTCAGTGCAGATGGCATTTGCAGGTATGGCAGAGTCACAAGAACAAGAAAGGCCTTAAACTGCCATGAATGGCTTTACCTTTGGGGAAAGAGAGACTTCTCCATTCTGTAAGATATTATTTTTTTCACATGTCATTCTGCATATGCTTATGCAACCTTGTTATTTATATTTCACAGTATTTCGAGCCAGGCTTTTCTTTTCCTTCCCAGAGCTGTAGCTGAACTGCTCTTGCTTGACTGCTCCTGAGCCTGCATCTGATTGCAGAGTGACTGTGCTTTCACACTGCTCACATCAAGGCCTTGCACTGCAGTCGTGACCTGCATGGGGTTGGTTTTATTCCTTTCTTGTGTCCAGACCTATGGAGATGATGCCATGCTGATTCATCCATGAATAATCAAACTGAACTCCTAGACAGYCTCAGAAATAGACTTCTTTGCTCACTTCTGCTAACCCCARGCTTCCTGAACAATACTGAGGTGTSGGGGRAAAAAATAATGTTTTAATAYGTGTTATGTGCTGAGRCCATAGGATGAGACATTTCAATAGSAAAGGGAATAAAGTTTAACTAAATACTGCAGTCAAAAACAGGAGCTCACCTGTCTATTTTTTAAGCCAGTTATGGCTTTCAGCTTGCAGYTGAACAGATCATCCTTTGATTCTCACTGCCGCTATTTTGATGTCCAGCTCAACACTCATAGAATCATATGAATTCAATTTTGTAGTATTTATTTCTCATGTAGACTACACATGCATTCAAAAATGCAGAATGTTTCCTTTTATCTTAAACCTCTTTAATAAATTTTACCTTTTTCTCTAAAATTTTTTTAACTTAAGTTTTTGGGCTGTCACATTAATTTTGTTATTATTTCTCAGGTGACTTATCTAATAGAATTCCTCTAATATTCAGCCAAAATGATTGTTGTGTTTTTATTTACTGACTGTTACAATTATTTTTAGAGTTTAGAAAAACATATTGTGTCCAGTATTCTTTTATATTAAATTAAAAATTACAATAGAAGTATCATAAAGAACTTTGAAATAAAGAGCTGGCCTCTATTTAAAATGGAGGTTTCTGTGAGGCYTTTTGCACTGCTGATATTTCTGTTTATTTTACAGTTTACAGRCACTAAAGTGAGGTGACCTTCCATCACATCAACTGCAATGAAGCTTRGGGGTGGCCTTGGGCTCTGATATCAGCTGCACCTCAGCTCAGTAATCTTATTGTCTCTCYCAAAATTAGGTCATCTGAGAGCCAAGCCCTCGTTCTTGCCCATGGGGATATTACGTACCCTGTCTGTCTATACAAAGAGATTTAAATGGAACTGGTCACCCAATATCTGAAGAAAAGGCTCAGGTTAACAGAAATCAATTTTTCTACAAATGCCAGGAGAGTGCATTATTACTTTTGATGAAATAGTATCTGGCTCATGATGAAAATCCATGCAGCACCTGTGCATTGTCTTGTGTACAAGAGAAAAATACAAAATTATTTTCTGCCCTCCCCAGCTTTGTACTGAGGAGCCATGTGACATATTCTATGAAAACTAGCATGTGTAAAGGATCATGTCATTATATACAGCTGTTAAAGACCTAGAAAGCCAACAATGTGCTACTGACATATAAATAATACCTTCTGTGCACAGTTAAACATTGGTGCTATTTTTGCCAGATTTTAAGCTCTTTTGAGGCCAACTGGAACAGCTGAAATAGAACATAAAAAAAATGTTTTGATGCTGGGGCACAGATGGCTSTAGCCCAATGTGTCAAAATAAATGTTTCATTTTTGGTCTAATGTGCGAAAAATAGACCTTCTCAATGACTCCAATAATCACAGGTGCAATAAGGGACTGTAGCTAAGAGGAGCTATTTCAGATGGGCATTCAGAGAAATTCTATGTATTCTATGTCCAACAGAATGAAAAGGTAAATTACCTTAGACCAATGACTTGCTGCCTTTGAARGGGTGCTAACAGCCACAATCAAGCCTGAAGCTTTAATCTTTTATTTGGCAACTGAATTTCACAAACATATGATTGCTCCTTATGATAGAGATAGTTTGAGAAGATGCTGCAGATAACAGATCTGTTAACTTTAARCCAATGACATATGTATGCTTAAGAAATTCAGAATAGCTTGAACAGACTTCAGCACTTAAATGCTTGTCCAGACTTTTCTAGAAGGCTTTGATARATAAAGAGGAGAGTCAATCAAATACAGGTAAATTATTTTCCCAGTCAACATCAGCCCAGACCTTACATGTCACTGGAATTGGAGGGCCACAACAAACCAGGAGCATCCCCCAGTGTCTGCAGCAGCTAGGGAACAACCATCAGCCAGTCTCTTGACTGCTGTGTTGTAGCTCAGAGGATGACATCCCCCTGCTGACAAGGGGCAACCCATCAAGGCCAGAGCATCTCACTGAAATGGCAAAGAGCTCTGAGGAGAAACTTCAAATAACCCACAGAAAGCAGTGTGGGAGAAGCCACCAGCCAGGCAGGACACAAATGGCTTCAGCTGCCAATACTCAGGCTCCTTGGTTCCAACTACAATGCAGGGCTTTGTTTGTGAGAGGGAGTCACGTGAGAGAGGGAATGGTAATTGTTATGCTACAGCACAATGGGAAAATGATTCACTTCGTCATAACCAACATTTAACTTCCCATGTGAAATTTAAATCTGCTCCAGCTGGTGCAGTGACAGTTCTCACAGCCTGCACAGCCAGTCAGAGGGTGGGAGGGAAGGAGCAAAATGAAGTGAAGCAAAGCAAAGCCAAGCCAAGCATCCTTACAGCTGAATCTGGAAGGAACCTCTCCCTTTCCTGAGGCACCGCCCCTCTAGGCTGCTCTATGTGTTGCTGTTGCAGAACTGTGGCATTGCATTATTTCATCTGCAGGGAGATTGCTGCATTTCTGCTGAAGATGCAGGACTGTCAGTTTTCCCTGGGCACTGCAGGACAGAAGGCAAAGTGAAGTTCTTTTGGCTATAAGGGACCTTCAAGGATCAAAAAGCCAGAGAACGTCTTTGACTATACTGCAGTATTCATTGTCTTAATCTAAACAACCTGGTTTCTTTTATAGATAAAATAATAGATATGATATAAAGCCTCTCATAATATGCTTCTATTGTTCCATGTCGAGGGTGAAGTGCTTAGTGTGGGCTTATATGGGTGACCCAAGAGAGTGTAGGAAGGGGAATGTGGTGCACACGAGAGGTAAAGAACAAAACAATGAACCTGCAGATTGACTTTTAGGCTGTTAAAATGTTTTCCATAATAATAACTCAAACTCTGACCAATAAAGATATTCCAAGGAGAGGTATGGATGTGTAAGAAGGTCTGTGCAGAATTTCCTTTCTMCCTTCAGAGGGCCAGCATGAGGAAAAGAAAGCAGTGAGAGCAGTCAACACCCCCATCCCTTATGTCTGGGAGAAGGGGATTCTTCAGAGTAGCCACAAATGTCCAAGTGCTTCAACTTCAGATGGTTATGATAGCTGGCATGCAATGGCAGCCACAGAATCAATTCTGTCTACATTCTGCTTCAATTCCAGATGGATAAATTGGGCCAGAAAGAAATGAAGCAGCAGACAATGACTGGTAAATGACCCAAAAAAACTAGGCCAACAAGATTTCTAAAGAGAGAGATGTTAGAGCTACAGAACTTGCTAGAGGCGTAGGGAAGTYGTTGAGTGAGTTAATTGTCAGCATCCCTGAAGTTATTATAGAAAATTCTAAAGTTAAGGTTGAGCAATTCAGCCTCTCATGTATGAGAAACACAGCACTTAGTTATTCRAGAAAATTACAGCACTTAATTCTGAGTACAGAATTCAATTTCCAAGGATTAATAAGTAAACACCTTAATTAATGTATGACTTTAAAATAATTAAAATAAGTCCTTTAAGAGATTTAACATCTTTTTCAGACTTTTATTTGTCCTGAATGATCTTCAGAATAATAATTATGTGAGCGTTTCCTATTTGCAATCTTCTACACCAGCCACAGTCAAAAGAGTGATTATAATTTAATTAAATTATTAATGATTTCTGCCTCTAATTGTTATGACTAGATAGACTGTGGTCTGACTCATTTAACTCTTAACTGGAGAAACTCATCAATAACTAATGGTTTATGGGGGAATTTCCATTTGCAGACTACATGCACATGAAATAATTTGAATTAGAGCCACATGGCTTCAATTCTCTAAAAATAACACAGGGTAGGATTCTTTGCTTGTAAATCAAGACATTTCCAAGGAAGAGAAATTTTAAAAAAGGAATTTAAAGTTGCTAATGTATATCTGAAATATATAAAAGGTCTAATTTTGTCTAGCCTGTGKAAAGTTGTGCTAAAAATATCACTAATTTTACAACTCCCTGTACCTCTGGGGAGATACTTGCAAGTGAAAGAGTAATTACGGCTACTGAAAAAMCTTCTGAGGTTTTAAATTGTTCAATCCTTTTATGCAGAGTTGGATTACCTTTAGCACTTAGAAAATTGTAGGATCCATTTAAAACCAGTAGGAAATACTAAAAATACTCAGAATATTTCAGATTAGAAGACATAGTCTGAAAACACGATCTGCTTGCTGCAAACAGAGGGAGGCAGTAAGAAGCACTCAGCTGATAGCTCAGTGATGTTAATTTAGATTTGATGTTAATTTAGATTTGTGTGAGGGTGTGTGTGAATCCCCACATGCACAAACTGTGGGCACACACATATACACACATCTAGGCAGGGCAGAGCTGTGTAACTCCTAAGTACCAGTGAAAGGAAAGTAACATTTTGGGCTGTGTTTTCAGGTCAGCTTCATCCTCTGGTGAGTGACAGTGGTCAGGCTTTTTCCAGAGAAGGCTCACTTCAGGAAGAGACCATCTGGATGCTGTCTGAGGCACACAGAGCAAAGAGTGAGAGGGAGGATGAAGTCCAAGATATAGCAAGGAGCTTTAGGGGAAATAAAGCAGTGAAAAATGAAGAATTCAGATGGCTTAGCAGAAAAATGAGAAATGATACTTCCTRGTAGATGGGGTGCTTTTGGGGAATGTCAGCAGAGGACACATCCAAACTGGCTGTGGTGYTTATGTTGCAGTACTCATAAACAAGTGGTGGCTGGGCAAATAAATAGTTACCAAAAGAATAAGCAGAAATAATTTCAATCCACTTTGCCACAGGTCTTTAATCAGAGCAACCTTTTCAATATGTGGCTGTTTCAAAACAAATAACATGGAAAATCAAGCAGAGTTACGTGCTGCACAGCAAAAGCATTTTCAGAAAGGAAGAATAAAGAAGAGGACACTGTGGATGCCTAGCACTGCAGTTACACAACATGCCTGAGAAAGGACACAAGTGATCCAGTCACAGGACCCAGCATGCTGCAGCAGGCAGGAGAAACTRAGAGATTGTGGGGACTGCAGCTTAATTATCTCCCTGGATAAATTCATATCTAGGAGGAGAGAGACAGCAAAGAGCATTTCAGATCACAGCTATGACCTACCCTGTCAGCAGAAGACCTGGGGCTGTCAGGTAAACTGAGGTCAGCACTGAACCTGAGCTGCCTTTCAGAAAGACAAGAAAAAGTGAGTGGAATAACAGCAATGTGAGCAGTCAGTGCACAAACCAAGTCAGGTAATGARAACCAGGAGGACATGAGAGAAAACATTGTGCATGAGGCTGGAAAGAGGGACAAAAAAGGACCATCTCCTCCTAGTGCAGTCCTGGAGCAGAAATCCTGTTCATCACAATCTGACAGACATCCACAGGTCCAAATTCTGGACTTTGTACAAACAGTAAGTGCAAACCCAGGGTTGTGTCTAGCCAGAAGATGCTGATCTCTGTGCAGTATTTTGGGATCCTGGCACAGGGTTGCTTTACCTTGTTCCCAACAGACTAAAGACTCAATCATTWTACATCAAGATCAAGTAAATATATWGAATAAGGAAKATGAAATTCTGGGCTTAGAAATTGGAATAATATTTTGGGGAAAATTTTGAGATCTTCAATTTCTCTACTACTGTAAATGTGAGATATGGAATTATTTTACCAATTACTGGAAAGATAGAAAAACAGAAGACTATAAAGAATGCATACTACTATTAGCAATACTGAGAAGTTTTTAAGGAAGGAATTAAATTWGAAACATCAAATTCTTAATATAGCTCAAAGTTTGGTCATTATGTGCTAGAGAGGAGASATGAAAGAGTTTGATTTAATGCAGACTSTTACAGGATATAGTGACATCTAGTTAAGCAAGCACCATTGTGGTTTTTGTCAGTTGTTAAGGGAGTTTTAATTATAAACAGTAACTAGGAACTTTATTATGTTTCAGAATATAAAGATTTTCCATTCAAATGATCCAGCAGCTTACAAAGAACCTGGAATAATAAACATTAAAATAGCACTTAAACTGATCAGTGCCATGGAGGTCAAAGTCAAGGTGGTTGGAATACAATCCAATTTTATAGTTTCTCCATTAGGCAGGTTGAGACACTGTCCTTCCTATTCTACCTCACCTCAACAATACCTGTCTGAAAGGAGGATTTTTTTTTTTTCCTGAGGCTAAATCCAGTGAACATCAAATATAATGTAAACTGCCTGGAAAATTTTACTCTGTTGTTCTTACAGCACCAAGGTCAAAAATCTGTGTTTGAAAGGAAAACTACATTGCTAAAAGATATGCTCTCTTGAGGTAAAAATTTCAACATACCATGTCACTAAGAAATTTTTATGAAGTTAATTACTTTTGCAGATTGAAGGGGAAGTGCTACTTTCAGCTCCTAATCACTGGATCTTTTCATACTTTTGCTGCTAGATTAAAGACCCCCCCATAAACTACTTTCTACCCATTTAGCTACCTGTGGACAGTGATTAAACCACTTATTTTTTTCCTCTCTTCCCTCTCCCTATAACATGAACACATTCCATGCCTTGAAGCATATTTCCAGTTTTCAGCCCATCTTTGAGGCTACTGTYCAAATATCATCTGGTCTTTTGTCATCCTTCCTGAGTGACCATCACAGCAGCAGAAGGCTCTCTGGTCCTGCTCAATGCCCTCCTTTACTCATCCAGGGYTTGTGGTTACTCTCACCATCACACCATTTCAGCAGGCACTGGGGCTCCTTCAGTAACCCAGCACAACACCCTCCTCCCCTTTGTACTCCACTTCTCCTTCATTTCCACTCATTGTCCTCTGGATCCTTCTGGTTGTGAAGGATGCGAGGACATGCAAGTGCCCCCATGCTGTGACAGAAAGCCTCCATTTAATGAGGTCTGCAGTTTGTCAGTCTGCAGATTAGRTTCTAAACCACATCCTGAGCCTTTGCTGTCCACTGTGCATTTAAGTCTAAGACCAAAGGAAAGGCTCCTGCCTATAATTTCAACTCTACATCTRAAAGGAAAAAAGTTTGACTGAGGACTGCATAAATTAAACATTTCCTCACATCCAGCAGTGGTTACACARGGAAAGAAAGCCTGTGCTGAGCTGTTCAAAATGCCTCTTTGTCAGTAATTTTCATTGTTTCACTGATTTATATTCAAAACTCCTATTTCCTACATAAGATATTTTCTTCTTACTTTGTCTAAGTAAAAGGACTTTTGCTAAAGATTTTTTCATCCTACAGCTCCAGGGCCTTTGAAATTACAACCTGTATGCTTTGTCTGTATCAGCAGTTTCCCCACATCAACCTACAATGAAATATGTAAGCCACTTTTACCACAGACTGTTTAACTCACTCCAGATTTGATTGGCACATTTTGATCTTCCTGGTTTTGTTAAGCAAGCTGAACCTTAATAACACAMTGAGAAGATGAACAGGCTAATGAAGCAGATTGCATGATCTGAAATTATTCCCTTACAGATAAAGTTCAGAACTACTGATAGTAAGAGGATTTTTTTCCYAATTCCAGTTGTTGTTTTCCACTCTTGGTGTAGTGCTGTGTTATSCAGCTCTCTGGCTCTGTGTGATCTACATACTGAAGAAAAATAATATCTCAGTGTAACAGTGATGACTGACTTTATGTGTAATAATAATAAAAAAAAATCAGTGACTTTCCCTCTTTTCACTTCAATATTACAAAAACATTTTAAGAGCATGTCCACACTAAGTGGATCCTTAATCTAAGACAGCCCACCAGTGTATCAAAAGATGCAGAAATTTTTTTCCATGGTACAGCTGTGTGCAACTTATTTTTATCCAGGGGAAAAGCATTGTGGGTGAAGTGCAGTTGCTTTGAATGTACTATAGCCCTTGACTGGGTGTCATGTTGCTTGTGCTGTGCTGTCAGGTGGAACACAACATCGTTATAATGCTGGAATTGAGGCTTCCATACTGACTCAGAATGGCTGGGGGTTTGTTTTGTTTGGTGCAGCACTTAAACTATTTCCCTCATTATCCTAGAGGAGATTAGCTGGGCATTTAACTCTCTCCTCCCTGCTTTTTTGTTCCTCATATATAGGAACACAGGGAAGGTTTTAATATGTTTTATTCCAGATGGAGAGGAACCACCCCTCCATGCTGATGTTGCATTCTTATGCCATCTTGTAAAGGGGACTGGGACTTCCCAGCTTCTGGCTTGGGCAATGGGCTCAGGATTAGCAAAGAAGTTGAGTTGGAAGGAAAGGGACCTTCCAGGAGCTCACAGCAGAATGACCTTTGTACAATGACCTAACCCTGCAGTGATGGTGTGCAAGGTCAGCTGTTGGCTGGAGGAGGTCACAGTGCCAGAGACAMAAGGGAGTCCATCCCACAGTGGCCAGTGGCACATCCTGCAGGCTGGAGGGACAGGGCACTTGATGCCCTTCTCAGCAGCCCCAGGGATCTGCTCCAYAGGAGGCTTTCCAGTATAGGCTCTGTTGCAGGGAAGATGGGATTTACAGGCAGCCCATTTGTCAACACAAATTATCATCATTAAGGTACAGRCTTCCTACAGACTGCAGAGTCAGACAGGCACTTCCTGACTTCAGCCTGCTCCTTCTCCTGAAAGCAATGACAACACTTTTGAAAAAATTCCAAACAAACAAACAAACAGAAGGTCAATGGAAAGTCTTTCAATCCACTTCTTCCATTCTAGTACTCAGCACAGGGAAGGTTAGAAAAGCAGAATTTGTGTTACCAGAAAATTTCAACATCAAAATTCTTCCAAGAACTCCTTCTCTAAAAGTTCCAGGGGAAAAAAAACCAGAAAAGAAAGCTTACAGTGAAATGACTGGCTTAGCTCTAGATGTACACAAAAGCACACATTTAAAGAACACTAAATGTGCAGCATCAAAGCCAAAGTGTTAGAAAGCAGCATGAACTCAAATACTGAAAAACAACATCAAAAGACAGACTGAAGCTGTGAATGAAGGTTCCAAAAACAGCCTTAATTCTAACAGGTCCTCATTTCGGTGTGTTTGACTTTCAGCTTCACTCTCACTGTTTGAAATCGGTTGTCTTTTTTGTGATAGCTCCTGGATTTCAAAGGACATTAAAAATATCTGTATTTTTACACAATATTCATGTCATGTGGGACATGAAATCTGGTGAATCAACAGCTTTGAGCATCTGTGATTCAATACCCAGGTTTCTGACACATTACTGGAATAGCTGACAGCACTAATGCAGTCATTTTGTATGAGGACAATATTATAAGTGAATAGCCAGTTTACTAGTAGGTATTCATATATTTACTGATGGCAGAGGARTCACAAAGCTTGGATTTCACACCCAACATGGAAAGACTCATGGACATAATTGTTTCACCTTCCTCCTCCTCTCCCTCTATTACCAATTTGGTCCCAGTTTGTTTCCAGCCTCCAAGTTCCTCTTTTATATCCTTTCCTTTCCCCTTTCCTTTCCCCTTTCCTTTCTGAGGTCATGTTGCAGCTCCCTACTCACAGCAACCTCTCTCCTTGTGATCAGCTTGCTCCACTGAACTTGATCCAGTGCTAGAAGCTCAGTCTCTTTTTGATTTCTTCTAGCCCAGTATTTGTCTCCCTCACACAAACCAGTCAGTTCTCTCCTCCATTCCATCATGGTGCCTCTGAAGGGGAGGAAAACTGGAGCATTTGGCAAAGAAGATGGCCCCCTGTTTTCAGTCCTAATCCTAGCTGAAGGCAGCTGAAGTGAATCATTTACAGGGCTGGTCCTTTAGAGCCCCTAGGGCGTGCTGCAGCAGCACAAGATCAGTGAGTGTGGTCCCACTTGGGGCATACACAGCCCAAGAAGGGAGACATTTCACAGTAATATATTGTGATATTTTTTAGAGGCTAAATTATCTGTACTGAATCACTTACTTTATAGAAACAGCAAGAGATGCCCTTTTCTTATAATAGCCATACCCCTCAAAGTTTTCAAATAATGGGCCTTGAAGACAGAACTATTACAAAATCACTGAAAGGTGTTATTGTGGACAGACATTCTTTCATCAAGCCTCTTTGTTGAAGACATTGCAGCTGCTTTGGCTGAACTCTGTAAAATCATCCATCTGAGGGCAGTAATTGCTGAGGGCATAAATCAAGCTAAATGCTKAACTTTCAGCTATGTTCTAATTAGYRGAGAACAAGGTCTTGCAATGGAAAGAATCAGGGAATAAGTGACTGTAACTGCTTACAGGTCCCTAACAAATGGGCTAACAAAAGAAAGTAGTGTGAGAAGAATATGAATAATGTGYTTTATTGCTTTCTTTTCTCCTAGAAATTCCCCCTAGTCCCAAAATAAACTCCTCCTGCTGCTTCCCTCAGGTGTTATTGAGTACCTGGGAAACAAATCAAAGAATGAATGAAAACACTGACTATGCTGGAGAATCTTGCCTGGCAGTGTGCTGCAGGTTAAGGCAAACAGCTGGAGCAGAGTGATGGGCTGATGGGAACAGTCAGTCATTTCGTTGTGCAGACTGCAAGGCACTACACCATTCAAACAGATCAAAATGTAAAGAGACAGCAGTACCCCTGGGGTATGCAGACACCATGTTTACAAAGAACCCCTTACCTCAGAGTTGGCCAGCTGCATAACTTCAAGGCAGGATTTTTGTTTGAGGTTGAATTGCTCTRGAGTTTGCAAATTTCAACCCTCCCTGCAGAGAAGTGAGCCCTCTGATATTGTCCTGAATTCACTGATGCTGACTTGTTTGGCTCCTGAAAAAGCTCAGGTAATAGGCTGGTTAGGTGAGGGATCAAGGATTCACTTGCACCTTCACAGAGCCCCTCACAGGTAACAAAAAGCCATGGCTTATAGTTAAGGCAATTTGTAGAGTAAGTTTTCTTCTTAGCTATTCAATTGCTAATTAGAAAAAAGTCAGCTGGGCACAGCAAAAAAATCCCAACCAACCAAACCAAAAGCTTCTGTCCTTGTGGAGTTAACTAAGCAAGTAAAAGCTGCCTAAAGCACCAAGTTACTACTGAAACTGCTCAGCTGAAGTCAGCCAGCCAGCCCTTAAACTCAGCCAATGAATTCTGATTGATCCAGCTGCGTTCTACAGCTTCTTTCTGAATTGGAGGATGCTGCTACAGGAAMTTGAATTTATTTTCTGGCAAGGAAGCTGCTGAGCTGCCAATGTCTTCATCAGCCTGACATTTCTTTTCATAGGCAAAAAAAAACTCAGTGGGAGTACAGGTGGTCTCCTTTTTCTGGTTTCCATGCAAAGAAGATCCTGTGATAAAAAGGTACTAGCCTGATCATGAAGACAACTTTCTTTTTCCCAAATAGTGAAATGTCAGATAATCTTTTCATTGTAAAAAGGCATATAATCTACAGCGGAAGCTACTTCTGAATTTGTGGATTTGTAAGCTTAGAAGTGTCCGCACAAGAGCAATTTCAGATCTTCAGGCATCCAGGACACTTAGTTCCATGACTCCACACGTAACTGACCTGAAGCACCTTTGTGACAGAGCTTCCAAAGAGGTTTTCTCCAGCTTGGCCTTCTCTGATTGTTAACTAGGCTGTGCTGTTTCACTCACTTCAGCTAACCAGCAGTTTTAGGCCAACTGTCTAATTTTGCCTGGGTTTGTTTGGATTTGGCAGCTGTCTCTAGGCAGTAGATTTACTAGGCAGGTGCTTTAGAGAGATGGAGGGAGGAGGACTTAAAACTGCTTAAATCCACTTCCATTACATTTCCCTGCCTTCAGTGCTTAGTGTTAAAGTGGGGGCTGCCCAGCTGCCTGTGKTGTCCATCAAAGGTGGCCTTGACTTTGCTTTAAGCACAGACTTTGCTTTGGCTCAGACAAGGATGAATGCTTTATAGGCCASTGAAGCTCCCGTGGTGGGCTAACATCTGGATCCAGTGCTCACAGGGTAGCAGGCAGGCAGCTGTGTGCTGAAGGAGAACAGCTGTTTATGGGCACTGACAGCGACTGCTCAGTCACATCAGTGCAGACACAATCACCAGACTTCTTGGGAACGACACCAGACACAGTGTGCAAAATTGTATGCTTTATTTTKACACCCAAATTCATTATATGAGGCTGGGTAGGAATTTTTCTTGTAAACAGCCTATGGGACTTCAAATTCGGTCATGAAAACTGGAATTTCTATATGCAGAGAACAACACCACAGCATATTTTTATCCTGGTAGCAGCTATTCAGATTTCTGTTGATTGTATCATTCTCTGAAAATTATCTTTTTTTTGGCTGAAATTCCTCTTGCTTAATCTCAGGCAGAAAGTGAACAGTAAAATCTGTTCAACCATTTTTTTTATCATTAATGAATCACCAAAATGAAAACTGATTTTAAAATGTTATATGTGTCWGTGAGGAATTTACTAGGACAATATATCTCTTATACTCTGGGTATTTCATTGACTTTATTTTTATAGGGAAGAAATCAGGTAAAGTAGTAATGGTTCACTGACTATAATTGACCAAAACCCCACAATAAATCAAAACCAGACTTCCAAAGCATTGAAATTATCTCATTTATCTTAAGGAAAAAAAAAGTCAAAAGCATAAAAAGCATTTAGGTCAAATTTGATGGTACAAAACATTTTTATATTTATTTAATATCATGTCTCCTACTCTGTAGATATACTGTATATTTTCTGAAAAAATAATATGCAAACAGATTATTGCATAACACATCTCTTCCAAATTAGCCCAGAAATAGTCACTAAATTAATTTTTAATGCAATGAGGAAGGCGGTGTAATATTTTACGTTTGAATTCCAGAGAGTTTTATCACTTAAGATATTCTGTGGAAAGCAGCACCTATTTACTTTTTTGTAAGCCATTATGAAGATGGAATTGGCCTCTCAGACAAAATAACAGAGGTGATTAAAACACAGGCTGAATAAAGGAGCTTACTGAGTGGATTCTTGCAGAGTGAGTATTTCATCTTGGCTCTGTGTGTGTGTGTGTGATATTTTGCATAATGGTCTACAGACTTCCTACAATTTGACTGTTACAGAATATACATATACATAGTGCTGAGACACAGAGAGGTGGATTTCACATTATCTCTATGCTTATTTAGGGCTCACTGTCTATGTGGAATGAGTAAAAGTAATATCAGAATAAAACAATTATGAAACAGAAAATATTTCAGTATGCAAACAAAGAAAAATACTGTATTTTAGTTTAGAGACAGTTCAAGCATATACAGCATATACATAATAAAGCTCAGTGTTTTGTCTTTTTTTTTTTTTTGTATTAGCTAAAGAAGCAGTCATGAAACTGTTGAATATTGGCTTAAAACTTGACAACCACCTAGTGCATTCTTCTTGCCTTTTAAAAATACACGATCTGAGATGGATACATTGCACTGCTGGAGTTTACAATATATATTTCAAATTTACAAAAATACAGAAAAACAAGATTTCTYGCACTCAGATACTGAGCATTAACCCTTTGAGTACTAATTCCCACCTGCAACACTGCAGAACACATTCATCTGACTTACATGTTTTTATAACATTCTAACAATTATAATTGTCATCTTTATGTACATTKCTAGGAAATATATTCCTACATATTAAAAAAAAAATAAAGAAGAAGGTAGAGTCTAATAAACTGCTAATAACAGAAAAATACGGGGCTGAAGTATGGTGATGATTTCTGCCACATATACACAGAGAATTGCAGACTGATGGTCTCTCAGTATAATCTTCTATTTTCTCTCTGCARCAATTACTTAAATCTGTGTGAAGACATCACAGCAAACTTTCTTGTGTGGCTGTCCTGGTTAAGGGCAAATTTGGGAGGAAACCTCGGAATGGGAATACAGAACATACAGAATTGTGCTTTTTCYCTCATTTCTGGATGCACTGTTCACTTTCCACTGCAGACATTTTCCTCACAGCTCTATGCTCCCATTCACTTTCTGAAATCTATTATTATTCTGCACCCTTCCTATTTGTGAAAAGCAGTTTTATTTCATATAGACATCATTCTGATGCAGTTCTGTACTGTGAGTTGATGCTTTGTGTCCAGATGTTCATGGAAACATGAAAAAATCCTGCCAAGAGCCTTGTTAATAGACAATGCTCTCGACCCTGGAATGCCCTACAACTCAGCAGAAATCATGAACATAAAGAACCTCTCTGATGGTCAAATTTGCATTAAAGGATTAAGACAATCTGAAATTTGCTAGGGTAGGAAATGGGTTTTCAGAAAGCAAGTGGTGAAATTAAGAGATGGATTCTAAGAAGGTATGTTTTTAGAAAATTACTGAACTTCCTCTTTCCTGACAATTCTGGACTACATTGATCATGTAACTAAATAGACAATATCATATTTACAGTATTTCTGAACTAGAATAAGCTACTTTTAAGAAAATAACTGTAGTCCTCAAAGAGTTAATGATAAAACTGCTCTACCTTAACAGATGTGGGAAGGTTACCGTGGAACAGCTTACAGATTTGTTTAAAAGGCATACTTTACAAAGAAGTGTAAAACTYGTTGAGACAATTGCTATTACACTGCACAGTGCCACATACAATGAGTAGTGCATGCTCTGTAAAGACATTAGAGTGGACCCTTATCAAAGCTATCATATAACCTTATACAAAGGATTGTGCCACTTAAACTAGTGCAGAGTGATTTTTTTCCTGTAGATTTATAATGCTCTAGATTAATATCAATAGGATTTTTTCACAGCCTTGTACCACACTTTTTTTGCTCTTTTTTTAAACACATGTAACACTAGAAAACAGCAAATGGTATATCCTGACATATGTCATGCAAAATACAACCAATACAGCACCAAAGATGTAACAGAGACATTACCTAGCACTTCTCTCCAACAAGAAAAAGGACAGAACAGAGACTGTACATTACTTGACTTTACAGGCCATATGCTACAGAAGGTTTTTAGAGGCAGTATCACTTTTGTATATCTAAAAAGCTGCAATTTTATAAAATCCTGTTTAACATTTCTACCTAGCCACTTCTGATTAAAATCCATGGCACAGTAATAATATTTTTCTACAAAAATAAATAAGTAAAAGTTTAAGATGCTGATATGTTTATAAAAMGTGTCTGAAGTTACTACAGAAAAAAAGTGAAAACAATGAATGAAAATKATGTTTCTAAAGAAATGTCATTCTGTATAACAAAAGGATATTGCCTCTCTTATTCAATTGTCTAGACTTCATTTTCTCMTTATCTTTCAGAATAATTTTATAACTTTCTTTTAAAAATAATTTCACTTTAAAACTGTCACTATCCCTCTTTTTAGACACTTACAAAGAAAATTAAAAGCTGTACAATTTACCRATGAGCTATGCAAACATACCACCTYACTTATTTTGGAATAAAAACAAAGACAACGATGGTTTAGGGCAAAAAACMCATTATGATGGCCCACGAACTACACAGTAGTTTCATTTTTCCAAGGCCCAGTTTTGATATTTCCTGTACTATCTGAGCTGTATATCATGGCTTCATGCATGTTTCCCTTGAGGATCCCGTTGTGACTCGTGGTATTAAATGGCAATGACTGTGTCCGTGGGTGCATTTCGAAGTGGGCTGGGTGGTGCACAGTGTCACTGTCTGGCATTTTGCCACAGCTGTATATGACAGTACTGGCGTCGCTGCTCTCGGGCTGGTTGACGGTGGGGTATGGGTCACTCTTGGAGCAGCAGGCCCGCCTGTGACCCGACTGGCTCTCGTGTGTGCTGTGGGGACTGTCTGTGTGYGAGCTGTGGATGCTGCCATCCAGGCTCGAGGGGATGTGATAGGCGTACTCCCTCTCCCCTGCGGATCTGTGCCGGCTGAAGTAACGTGGCTTAGTTCTGCTTTTCAGACATCTGTGAATGTGCATGTTGGGTCTGAAGGTCCCCTCGTTGTGGACATGGATGTGGGCTTCRTCGTCGAGCAGCTGATCACAGTGCATTTTTGCACAGCACGGCGTCACGGGCGACAGGCAGTTCACGTGGTTCTGAACTGCTTGCAGGTTGGTGAGTTTGCAGTGGCTCGCTGCTGGGTGACTGAACACAGCTGACTTGTTGGGACATGGGGACTCCTGCAGACAAGGTGCATGAAGCTGAGTGTCGCCGTTGACGTTGACTTTTGGGCGCACGTTGACTTGCACRGAATAGGTGTTTCTTTTGGATGGGCAACAGGACCACCAGCAGTGCCACACATCATCTCGCTTTGCACAGTGATGGATCAGGATGAAAAGCCCCAAGGTCACACAGAAGGCTCCATAAAGACAGCTAAATATCATATCCAAGAAATGACCTTGAGATACTGCAAGTGCTCCAAAGGTCCAAGTGGCAGTAAAGAGGAACAAAGTGAATGCTGCGGCTCGAAGCTGAGCCTTAAATGAATGCTCATTTTCCAATAAGGAAGAAGAAATCATGGGGCAGGTTGCTTGGGGAACGGACACAGGGTCTGTAACATGACTGTGGCCCATGTCAGTACTTGGCATTCTCTGTGGATCTTCTGCCTTTTCCTTCAGCTCGTACTTGCGTTCAGGGTGGCGCTTCAGCTGCACGTACGTGCAGAGGAAGTAAACACAGGTCACCAGCACAATGAATGCCACTGGCCCGTAAAAAGCACCCAGACTGGGCTCCCAGGCCATCCAGCAACTGAAAACAACAGAAAGAGAGAGTCAAGAATGTTTCAGAGCCCTCGTTAGATGTGATGGACAACTGACTGTTGTCTGGCTAGTATGACAGAACAGCATCTCAGAAGGTCAACTTCTGGACAGAGGGAGCCTGTCTTTAATATTAATTAAGCTGAGGCATCACTTTCTAATCTTTTAATAGAATAGAATATATGGTATAATTTGCAGATTATTAAAACTGAAAATTTCCAAGAAATGTAGGTCAGTTTAGACTCTGGAATTGCAGTGAAGTATAAGACCATTTATGTCAACCCTTTYTTCTACTATTAAAAATGTCAGCACTAATACTTTGATTAAAAAGCAAATGAGGCAGAGTTTATACACTGTATGTGAGCAATAGAAATGTACAGATTTMAGTGGTTTGTATCAATGAACATTGCTACAATTTCTTAAGCCTGAAGATTATTCTTACAGAATTTTCTTCTTACAAGAGAGCAGCCTGAGTAYCAAGAGAGGCTGAAAAAAGACTTCCAGTTGAACTGTCATCACTTTCTGCAGTTAGCAGACCTCAAATATGTATGCCATTTCTGAATTCTGCACTGAACCCTGTTTCTAGAGTTCCTGGGAGTTCATCCATGTCAATTTGAATGTCTTCAGAAGAATTAGGGAAACCAATGGTCTCTTTGTGATATGTTAGTAGCCCAATATCATTGTAGCATGATCATGGTTTGCTAGGCTTTAAATAATATAACCATAACTTTTTCAGAGCAGCCTAAAGTAGCTCACAGGCCAGCATGAGTTTGAGAGGACTGTCTTACGTATGAATGATCTGATCAAACAAACATAGAAAAAGAAAACACCAATGAAACCCTAGATGGAAACTGGCAGAACATGGGTTAGAGGGAGAAGGGATAGTTGCCTCATTTTGACTCTTCTCTATGATCTGCTCTTAGCCATGGTTACAAACCCAGAACTGAGCTGGCAGTAGAGCCTAGTACAGCTGCTACTAGCTTCTTATATCCTAAATACTGCATGGATTTCTGGAAAGAGGAGTGAGTTACTTTATCTCCTGAACTTGGAMAARAASTAATGGGCTTAAACTGCARCAAGAAAGATCTAMATTAGATTTTTTAAAAAGTTTGTTAGCTGTTAGGACAATTAGGATAATAAGCTGTTGGAATGAAATGTGCTCTATCCATTACGGGAGCATTTCAGATAAATAACTGTCAGGAATGGTTTGGGTATAGCTAATTTCCCACTGGGTCAGAAAGACAGACCAGGTGATCTGTCATGATGATTCCAGCTCTAAAAGTGACACTGTGTGACACTTCATATTCATTTAGGCGTGTGTGATTAGTTGCAGTTCCTACAGTTCCAGTGAGGAAACTTCAGATATCAGATTCTTGTCTAGCCAGGAATTATCTACAAGTTACTATAAAAAGGGCAGAACGACTTTTTCTCCCAGGCTGAGAACCTCTCAGCTAAATAGAGATAGTCCCACTGGGTTTTACAGCAAGAAATTGCAGAATAATGATTTTGAATTTTTGAAATTTGAACCTTAAACAGAAACATATTCATGTGTATTAATAAACCTAGAAACACTCCTAAGAGTATGTAATTTACTGTTAGGCACAAAAAAAGATTYCCTGAAAGATATTGTGAAAACATAGGTAAATTAYCACCTATATTTAATTGGGTAAGCAGAGAACACAAAGCTACTTGAATACTTGAAATATATTTGCATGCTGCATATTTGATGCAAGTGGAGAGTGGAATGCTCCCAAGTGGAACAGTACCATGGGATGCTGTTATTTCAAGTAGAATCTCATTGTGGATCACTTACAAAATCTATTTTGTTAAAAAAAGTTCAAGTTTGCACATCGACATTTACTTTACTAATACAAAAAAACCTGAATMAGGCACGTAACTCACTATGCTGCCATTGAATTAGAAGCTTTTTACTCAATCTTATAACCATTCCTCATCTGTCCCTTGTTTTCTGTGCAGACTGTGGCACCAGGTATTGATTTGCCACATTAACATRACTAAAGAATTATAACCCCAGGAACTGCACCAAAATGAAAAATGTCTCATATTTATGAACATAAATAATAGAGCTTTATAACACTGTTGATTATAAACTGGCTGTTTAAYTGGATAAATTTGAATAAGTATATAAATATGAGTTAGGCCCTAGGCAGAGCATACAGTTAGCCATGGTATACACTGATTTTTTYCATTGGAATTTAAATTTCAATTACCTATAAAAATGTCTTTAAGGAGCCAGATGCTCACTTATGAACCATTCTCCTTSGTGCCACTTTTCATGCCCAGAGCAYAMCCAGTTTCAAATGTGTTACAATAGATGCTCAAAGCAGTAACTAAGAGTGATGTCCTCTAGAGCATTAGTGCTGCCAGAGTACTAAAATATCCATTAGTGTGCCAGTCATTGCCATGCTGATCTGTTACACACACTGTRTTTAACTTTGCAGTCTAATTCACTTTCTGCTATGCTTTTATGGAAAGACTTACTGCACTTATGGATACCTTGTGCTTCATGCCAAGAATTAGGAATTAATAACTGTGTGATGCCTGGTGAGCCTGTGCTGAAACACCTACCTACACACAAGGACACAAAAGGATTATGACAGGATTGCCAGACATTGTGACTGGAACATTTCCAGGCAGAGAAAATCCAAAATATTTGGGCTTTAATGGAGGGACGGGAGTGGAGGAAGTGGGGAAGGGATTTTTACTTTTCYTTTTCTTACATCATTATTTTAAAATTGTTCTAGGTTGCCAGAGGGATAGCAAATCAAGGTAGGTAATAAAACGAAAATATTAAAATAATTAATAGCTGCATTAGATATGATATTTGTTAGGTGTTTTTAATACCTTTCACTTATTCAGATGTAAGTTAAGAGTAATTTTGTAAATGAAAGGTGATTGTATTGCCAGTAATGGAGTCAAATTGGTGGAGGGGAAGCAGCAAGCTCCAGATTAGGACATTGCTCTTTCACAGGTGATAGTAAATAAAATTTCATAACAGATATCATCCCAAATTGCATGCCTGTACCCTTTATGAAGTCAGCTACATTTATATGGATGAGAAAAAGAATCTGTTTTCCTTAAAACTTTTATGATACTGGTTTATACTTACTATGGTGCATTGCCTTCAATCCCATAATTATTGATATTGGTTGCTGCTGTAATCCCACATATAATGAATGGWACTCCACCACTGATCAGGTAAAATCTGTTGAGAGATAATAACAGATATTTTAATTTGCATGACTTGTAGTCAAAAMCACTTKTTAAATATTGTTCCTTCTTGAACTATTCTGGGAATAAAATATTGCTGAAATATTAAACAAATCCCTAAAATCAGAAAAGCAAAGAATGAAGTACTGTCACAAGAACTGTACTCTATGAAGCAAARAGCAGAAAGCTTAATATTTAATATTTATATGGACCCACTTTTAACAAACACTTGATTTATAATTTCAGCAAATGTAGCTACTATTGAAGCAATATGAAGAACAAAGCATTRTCTAATGATAGAACCTGAATCCTAAATAAAGTTATTCCCTTCACCTAGATATTAATATTAAATAGTTATTAAATATGCAAGTATTAAACATTAAA
Source organism: Alauda arvensis (assembly GCA_902810485.1). Lineage (NCBI taxonomy): Eukaryota > Metazoa > Chordata > Aves > Passeriformes > Alaudidae > Alauda > Alauda arvensis. The sequence continues at coordinate 5,219,643 of CADDXX010000010.1, read as the reverse complement.
AATATTYGGGCAAAGCACCTTTATTCACTTTAACATACAAATGCTACCAGRGAAATTCAGTGAAATGGCAGAAACTTTTCCTATCTTCCACATGACAAAAGAAAGCTCAGCCAAAGAGAAAAGGGGCACTCCACTTGGTAAAATGTTTTGTTTTATTTCCTCACAGAGAAAAATCTGGAGAAATCKGAAGGATTTTGCATATACCTCACTTTTCTTCACTCTTTCAATACCCAGCCTTGCAAATGCATTAAAATGTGGAAAAATTGAATTGCTTGCCTCCAAGGCTTCAGAAAGATCTGAAAAGTGTTAGTCTTTCTGTAAAGACTTGTAAGACAGAAAGCACAGAGTTTCACACTCCTTTAACTGGTTTAATGCCACTGAAGCACTTGGATGCAGCAGTCACTGCAGTGTAGGATCTCTGGGTTACCTTGAAGCCCCAGGGAACCTCACAGAATTTGGAATCCTTCACGCCTATGTCCAAATCCAGCAAAATGAACCATCATCACATTTTCCATTTCTACAAGCAAAACACAAAGTTGTGCYTGGAGCACAGCACTTCCACTGCCGTGGGCTCTGAGGTGGAGAGCACCAGCCCCCATCCCTGCAGCTGGAAGCAAAGATGCTCAGTAGCCAAAGGAAAATGTTCCACTGCACCCAGGAGCTCAGCTGGTTCTCCGAAATCCTGACTCATTTCCTGGCTAAACCAATGCTCCTCTGTCAGCAGRCAAAATTAGTGCTTTTCAAGCCACTTCTTTGGTGTGGAAGCAGTATGCAGGGACACAGACACTTTCCAGGCTCTGCTGCTGTGTCCCTCAGGTCTAAGAGGAACCTGGTAATGTGTGGGACACATTCTGATCACAATCTAGCCACTGGTTTTCTGTAACATATTAGAAATGTTAGGAAATTTCACAGTCATTGCAAGGTAGGATTTTTACAGAAACAGAGCAACAGTAAGATTAAATAAATCAGCATTTAATTCCAGCCCAGAATTAGTGTCAGAATTTCCTGACCTCTTTTCCCACCTCTTTTCAAAGCAGAATTATGGGTCAGACCTCAGAAAATGTCATGTTAGCATTTATAGTCAATCTTTGTCCTAATGGTCTAAACTGTAAACAAACCAGAGAAAATCGTATTTTGCCCTCATCAGGAAGCCCTTCAGCTTTTATAAATTCAAAGTCACTGAGTATATATTTTTTTCTTCAACTTGGCTTATTCAGAAGAGCTCAACAAATTCCAATGAACAAGCTGTCTTCCTACAAAATCCATTCATTCACTGCAGTTTAATGATTGTAAATATCTTTTGACTTGAGCATGTTGAATAAGCTAGCTTAATAGCTTATTATTATTTTTAACAAAGACGTTTTCAATGGCATTTTTGAAATTCAGGAAATTACTAGGRTACAGCAATGAGGCATAGAAAAGTTAATCCTAATTTATCTAAGAAATATTAAGGAGCAGAAAAAACAGGAATACAGAAGCAAGTACAGGAAACTGCACTTCAAACTCATCTGAAGTGATTACACCATAGAATTTACCTAAAATGCAACCTATAATTTCATTTTTTGCAGTGCCAACACTTTTTACAGATTTGATATATACATATAAATCAATTCTTATCTAAAGTTTCAGACAAGCAAGTATTTGGGTGTTAGATAATTTACTTCTCAGCTCAGACTTCCAGCAGAGTGCTGAACACAACAGTAGCAACAGATCTGGAAGCACTTTAGCTACAGAGTGCTGCAGAAATGTGGCAAAATCCAGCCAAATTCCTGTTGTGGCTCAGGGTTAAGGGCAAGAAAATACATCCTAGAAACGACATAAGGCAAAGTCAAATGTTTCAGTGTACCTGGGGTGCACTGTACTGATACTCAGCACATCATACTGCCTGCCCTGTCTCACTGCGGGGGAAAAATGGAAAATAGCAAATAGGAATGACAGTGCATACAAATGGTTCTTCATCGGTGGGGTCAGGATTTTTGAAGGGTGAAGAGAAATAGAAGCTGTTGAATAGAAGAAAAGTCAGCTAGAGAGGACTAGGATTAAAACAGACTGAGTAGAAAATACAATCAAAGATACAGACGTTAAATTAATTACAACAGCAGAAGTGCACACTCTTGTCCATTTGTGTGAAGATACCTTAAAGAAGAAAAGACCATATTGCAAAGTCACTAAAGAAAAGACATTGATCAAGAAGTTTCATATACATGTTACATGTGAGGAAGTACACTTTAAATTAATAAATTTAGACCAGACTTTTCAAACATTACTTTGTATGCAGCTRTGAGTTGTTATCGATTTCTTCTTCATCCAGATGAGATAAAGCAAATAATTCTGAAGAAAACGCTGCAGTGAGATTGATAGGGCATAAATAAAAAGTGACAAAAATGTAGATAATAAATAGCTATTTTTCATACTTCYAGAAAACCTTTTATCTAAGAGAATCAAAGGGTTTTTAACATTAACTAATTTAGCCTTACAGCCCC